>BJCM01063297.1:0-11659 GCA_018326385.1 Flaveria bidentis
GTTGACTTAATTTTTGTTATCTTCATATACATCAACAATTAACTTCATCCCCATTGTTTTCTAAACAATCCAACAGTAGGCTCACGTAGCCATATGTTAATCTGCTTACGTATACGTAAACACATAAGCAGATTACATAATTAAATCTAATTGCAAAACTTCAGACAAACTAAATCATGTTTATACATCTTGTTACATATATGCAACAATTATCAGTTAGGTACATGTAACTATAATACATTACTAGTACAAAATACTTTATTAAAGTCATTAGTTTACGTATATGTAGACGTGGTTCTGTATATGTAATCTGATTACATATACGTAATAATCATAAAAACCAAGAACTTAAGTTTTATAAAAAAATATCAACAGATACATAGAAGGTAAGGTATATGTAAGTAGCATTATATGTTACATATACGTAAGTTGATGAAACTCTGATGAGTTACAAACATGTAACCCATAATATTACATATATAACTCTTACTTACATATACGTAACCAAACATTAGTCTGAAGTCATATTATGTCATAATCATCTATATATTTAGAAGACAACTCCTGCTTTAATTACGTAGTTATATATATGTAAATAATCATCATCTCAATTTCTTGTACTAAAATCAAACACATTTTCAATAATATCAAACAATAGATGATATCGTACACCTTTTGATTCTACCTTTTGCAATCGATTGAATGAGATGCGTTTACATACTCTAGAAACGAATTATGATCGTTTCCATCCTCCAATGATCTAGGGGTGATTGCAAGGGAGGGTTCCATCAAACCTAATCGTTTTACATCTTCTTCCTTGCTATCATTGTTCTTCTTCCCTGTTGTGATACCTGAGATCCACTCTTTTGTTTCTTTAGTTTCCTTATTCCCAAGATACGTATATGTAACCCTAGTTACATAACGAGTCTTCATCTTCTTTCTTTCATCACCATCCATTGTGCAATTGAACAAATGTACTCGTGAACCTATCTATCAATCGAATTTATGAAAAAAACCAATTCAATAGTCGGTAACCTTAAACTTGATTTCATCTTCATCGACTACCTACTCTTTGATTTGTTAACAAACCATGTGACCTCCGATCAACTTAATTTCATCATTATCACTAACATCCGACTTTGATTTCTTGACATACCATTCACATGGTCGATGAATGGCCGAGATATGGTTCAATGAAATAGGTTTTTCAAATACTCTGTAAATTGGTTTGTTAAAACATGGAGAAAAAGATGGAATATAGTCAACAATGAGCATTTACTAAAAATAAATTACACAGAAAATTACTAAAACACCCTTTTGAATATAATAAATATAAATATAAAATAAAAAATTATGATTGGTTAGGATTGCTTTTCTTGGTTTTCATAAAACTAATTGGTTTTCTTAGAATCCCTCCTCTATGTATATATGTATGTATGTATGTATATATATAGCGGAGAGATCAAATGAAAACTATGTTTATAATTAAAAACCATGAAAACCATGAGAACCATGAGTTACATATATGTAAGTACGTGTTAGAAAATGTACAAATAATAGATACATATATGTATGGGTTATGTATATGTAAATACATGTTACCAAGTGTACAACTAAGAGTTACGTACATGTAGCTCCTACTAGTTACATATACGTAAGTTTTTTTGTCATCATCGACGTACTCGGAGTTTATATGAAAAATATATAATGATCTTGAAAAATATGGTTGAATTTTACTTAAATATACTTTAAACAATTAGAAAATTAAATCAATTATAAATTATGTGATTGAGTAGTGGTGGTTTTTACGGTTTTGAATTATAAACATGATTATCCCTCCCTTATATATATATATGTATATATATGTGTGTATATATATATATATTTATGTATATATATGTATATATATCTGTGTATATATATATATATGTATGTATATATATATGTATATATATATGTATATATATATGTATATATATAGACATATATATATATATATATATATATATATATATATCATGTTTAATTTAAATACCTTATCATTTGCCCAACCGCTTCAATCGAATATGACCATCATAGTACCAGTCTCCGGCCTCCGCCTGGGCCCTCTTTGTACTCCGTCTATTACCTCTTTAAACTACATTATTGTTTTTTATTAACTTTTGTTTCAAATATGTCAAGGATTATCTTGCATAAAATCATGGTATATTAAAGAATTTGATAGACTTCAGTCAATTTTTGTTTCACTAAATATGTGATTTTTATCGTGTTTATTAACAGGTCTTACTATGTAGCCTGTTTCTAAATAGGTTCATGTCCGTGTTTGGAAAAAAATGACACGATTCATTATCGTGTCGTGTTCGTGTCTTAAAGTGTCATGTTTGATTTGTTATGCTAGCCCTAGTTGACGGGGTACACCCGTCATGAGTCATGGTGTGGCCATGCGCCATGCGGCAACACCGACGACGCCACCTCCATGCCATAAATTTCCTTTTTTACGGTATGTTCTTGATGTGAGGTTGTGTGTGTGTGGTGTAGTCTAGCATTGTATGGTAACATTGCCACCATCAAAGTTAAGTGTTTAGTGTAGTGTAATGTGATTTAGTATGATATAATATAATATAACAAAATCTTATTGGTGGGTATATGATATGATGTGACGATGTGTAATTACAACACACGTCCACCCTTCCATTTATGAAGCTGTCAAACAACAAGCTCATAGGTTACTTTAAAGTAAATAATGGAATTTTCATATGTAAAGGATCGATAGCATTTAGTAATGTCAAGTTGGTATTTTATTATTACCCGAGAGCATGGGGACTTGAGATGTAAAAGTAATAAATTCATAAATCTATAATGAAAATCTGTTCAAAGAATTAAAAAAAGAAAATATTAGAAAAGGTTAGTGTGGTCAAAAGTTTTCTAAAAGAAGTAACTTTTTAAATAAAAAATAATTTTGATACAACTTACTGTTTAAATAATTTATATTATCCTAAGTTGTGTAATTAATTTAGGAAAGTAAAACTTTATTTAATAATAATCAGGTAAATATCTGTAAAAGTCACTCAAAGGTTTTTTTTCATTTGAATAATCACTTAATTAACTTGCATTAAGTGTTTTTAAACTTGGAAATTGTTTATAAACATTAAAATATTTTAAATAATTTATTACCTAAATAGGACATATATAAGTCCTCGTTACTATTAAGTTGTGAAATGTTACTACAGAAAGTGCGCTTTTCGTGTGAAATACAAGAAGTTATTGTGTAATGATTATTCTTCTTGGGTGATTATTATCATTCTTGAATAATAATTTCACCATTGTTTTATAAAAAAAGGCAATTCTGTCATTTTACAAATAAAAAACTCAAAATACGCTTTTGTAAAATGATTTGCATAATAAATCATGAAATTATGCAAGTTACATAATTTATCACCCAAGTTCTAATAATATATGCATAATGTTCTAAATATATTACGTAAGTCATTCAAAACTAGTTATAATCCATTTAAAACTAGTTATGGTCATTTAAAACCAATGCAAAGCCATCCAAGGGTTAGATTAAAATCATGCTAAGTTATATATTTATATGCATGCAAGGTCCTAAATGCATTACACAAGCTATTTAAGAACTAGTAGTAAGCCATTCTAAACTATTCCTAAGTCATTCAAAACTATATTTAAGTCATTCAAGATTCTTAATAAATTACTCAAAAGTTCTTGATAAGTCATTCAATATTCTCAATAAATTTCGCAAATTAGAACATTAAATACGCAAGGTTTTTAAAAATCTTCAACACCCACATGACACAACAATTATATATATCACACAAAAAGAAACAAAAAAAACAAGCTGGGGATGAAAAGACTACTATGTGTAAAAAACACACAAAAGGCGCACGTTGTCTTATTGTTGTTCTCCATTTTGTATAGTAAAACTTTCTCTATATATTATTATTTTTCCTGAAAATTGACTTAGATTAAAAGTTATAATGCTTAGTAATTTAGTAATATGTTTCATAAATATTACCTTTTAACTCAAGTTAATTTAGAAATGGAGTTAATAAATGGTAATTGGGATTCATATATGTTCCAATAAGTCACTTAATTTAAAGAAATTATAACATTTATAAAAGGCATCACATGAAAGACACCTAATAAAAGAGAGAAAATATTACAAGTTTAAAAAGTTTAATGAAACCCTTAATAAACTTAGTTTCTTAGATATTATCGTGTAAAGTTGTTTATTTATAAAAAAATCATAAATCTAAAGATTTTATAGAAATTTTATATATTCTAATTGGAGATAAAGTTGTGGGGTGCTCACATAATTTTTCTCCATCTACTCCATCATATGAGAGACTCTCTACATTATATTTGTAAACATTATATATATTTGAGGGAAAAAAAGGAAAAAGTATATTAATGGCTTAACATAATCAAACTAGAGTTTATTAAACTATAAAGAAAAATAATAAACACTTAATTATAACCTAAATTTATAATTTAATTGATTGGTTGGTCATATTAGCTTTTTTAACACTTAAATCTACACAACTTATTTACGACTCAGTTTGAACCTTTTAATCTAATTTTAAAAAGGAATACAGAGCAAGAACATACCATAAGCAAAATGATCTGTAGTTTAAGATCGGCTGATGCAAGATTTTATTTTAATGGGTTAATCAGAGGTTGCATAATTAGGTGGTTTCGACTTTTGGTCACGTTGTATTTAAAACAAGTACTCAAATGGCCGGGTGATTTTTTAAATAGCTAACTGGATTAGTGATGAGTCACTAGGCTAGCAAATCATCTTCAATAATTTAAATATGAAACCTTGGGGCACTGAGCTATCACATCCCCAAAGAAAACGGTCGTACGTCGGTTCGTCCTTATTAATCCCGAACCTGAGACCATCCACAGAAGGAAACTCACCTAAGGTAAGAAAAACCATCTAGCCTAACCTAGATTCTCTTTTTCTGT
This sequence comes from Flaveria bidentis, assembly GCA_018326385.1. NCBI lineage: Eukaryota > Viridiplantae > Streptophyta > Magnoliopsida > Asterales > Asteraceae > Flaveria > Flaveria bidentis. Next base: position 4,987 of record BJCM01063297.1, read on the forward strand.
CATAGGTGAAATTCGAACCCAATTTATTTTTTTAATTTTAATGAAGTCTTGGGGTAACTCACCTTAACATTTGGGTTAAGGATTATTGTTAAATGACCGGGTTTGGTAAATGACCGGGTGATACATGTTCGAATAACACACCAAAAAAGAAGTATCTTATTTATTTTAAAATTAGCAGAATAACTTTGGTGCATATTTTTACATGACGTTCAACTATTAATCTTCTTTAATTGAACTCAATTGTGACAGTAAGTTTTTCCTCATAATCTTCTTCAAATCTTGGTCTCTTTTCACAAAAATTACCAAGCTTCCACCGGGCACTACAATGTTCAATTAGAACATATATAAATGACTAATAAATGAGTTTTTAACCAAAAATCACATGTATTATTAATATGTTTTATTATTAACATATCTAATATCCTCACACTTGAACTTTGTTTTTGCTCAAGCAAACTCTCATACAATAATTTTTTAAAAGCCTATTGTCACAAAGAAATGTGAGATGCAATCCATAAGTTAGCAAGAGATCCAAACTCATAAAAAGATTGTCAAGCACTTTAACAATGAAAAAAGGAAACCAAACGAGTTAAGCATTTTTTTCGATATTTATCAATAACCACTTAAAGTAACATGTTTATTAATTTTCTTTTATGCATAGGCTTTGACCTCTCGTAATAATTTACTCAACACTCGGTTATTTATATGTGTAGAAGTAGAAGTGAATCACTCATAACCAATCAATGAAGTAACATAATAATAAGCTTGCAAAGGACTCAAATCTCCATCAAATAACATAAGAAAATGTACAAATCAAGAGGACTTATAAGGATTGTAACGGGCCTTGGGTTTAAGGTGTGGATAGTTGGAAAAAATGGCTAAAGGGTTAAAATCCGAAATTATTTGATACTATCTGCATACTAATATAAATAATAAACGGAAAAATATGATAACTAATCATATTATTCGACGAATAAGCTCATACTATAATTCTTCTTTCCAAATCACAAAATTGCTTATCTTTTGTTCTTTCTTCCTAACACAAAATAACAATGTTGATACAATAGCATTTCTTTCTTTTTCTTCTCTTTTTTTAAGGGCGGGTTGCTTCATCTGTCGTACGTCAATTTGAACTTGCTCGAGCTACTCGGCTAACTATGCTACTTTCGAAGAAAACCTTGATTTGAAAGCATCCAATGCGCCAGAGAGGGGCTTGCTATGCAAATCAAAATAAACATTCTACATGAATGTAACTAAATATCACCAATTAGAAAAGTAACAAAAACCAGAATTTAACACCTAGGTTTAAAAATAAAAGACTAATTTGGCTAAGTAGGTTAAAATGTGGGTAAAAATGCAGAAAAACAAGATAGGCTCAACATGAAAACTAGTGGAAATTAACGGGTAGTGTAAATGAAATAAGAAAGGGATTACAAGAATTGGTTTATCCTAATGCCTCAATTATTTTCATACAAAACTTAATTTATGATCTTGAAATGTATGTCCTTGGCAAGTTCTAACATGAAAGCAACATTTGGCACACTCAACAATCAACAAAAATGTGAACAAGAAGTGTAGCAACACTTACACAAGGAAAAGCTAAAAAATGTTCACAAAAGCGGAGAGTTAAGGGGTAAAGGTGCACCCACATGCATAAATGTTAAATTTGTCAACTGAGTACGTTTAAATGGTACCACAAAATAGTTCAATACTCTACTCGAATGTTCCTTTAAATCATGTAATGCTGACAATATAATTATACTTAAGGATCTAACGTAATGATAAATGGATGTCATTTATTTAAATTTAGGAGAATTTCTTTTTCATAAAGCGAGATTTTGGTGAAAATTTTGATTTGAGAAAGCTAGAATGACTTGCAAAAGTTCAAAAAAATCCCTACATCCCTACACTTTAAATGTACATTGCCCTTAATGTACAAAAAATGCACGTGCAATGCAAAAACATAAAGGGGAAGAAGAGAGTGGAACAAAAACTCCCCTGATCAAAATCCTTGACATGTGTTGTCAAATTCCCAACAAGCTCAAGGCAACCTTGTGATTCATGTGACCAAGATGATCTATCAAACATAACAAGGAACAAAAATGAGTATAACCATAGGCAGTAGAAAGGAAAGAAACACAAATCTCAAACAAAACAAACACTAAATGTTTCAAAAATACGGGTTGTCTCTTGGAAGCGCTCATTTATTAACGAGTCATTAGCTTGACTCGACCCTTAAGTTCATTAAATCTAGGGCAAGTGATGGAACAAATAATAAGCGGGTGGCTTATGATACTTGAAACCTCATCCGACCCATTTGATTTAGTGTATTTACCATCAATTTTTGTTGAGGAAGTCAATGGTAAACACAAACATAATCCATATAAGTCGTGCCACCAACACTGGCATTTATCGGACCAAACCTGACACAATTAAGTAGTGAAGTAGGCGATCATGCTGATAATATGTTGTTGATTTGCAATTCTTGATGGACCGATGTTGTTCCTTCAAAGGTGGTTGATCCGTGAAGTAGTGTGCCCTCTTCCATGATTCATTTGAATTTTGTGACGAATCATCACAGTGATCATTTACATGTCGGTTATCTTTGGTGCAAATTTGAGGATTGGGTGTCACCACCATTATTGATTCATTGGTGAACTCATTCATTTGCATAATTTCTTATTGGTGTGATTCTTCCTAAATCAGCACAGTTGGTTTTTCATACAACAATTCTTCTAATTTATGAAGAGCACCAAGCGGGTCAAACCATCCTTCTTCGTTTTCCATAAAGGGTATGGTCATCGATACATTTCAAAACTCATCTTCCCAAGATGGAACAATGTGGTTTGTGGTTTCATCGTAAGTGAGAATCGGTAGAACCACTTCCATATCGCACATGAGCTCATCTTCTTGTTTTTCTTTACATTGTGAATCATGTATCTTCTTATCTGTGACATCTTGCTCATCATTAGTCAATAGACAAGGATAAAGTAATGATGGCTTATCATATTTGAATCCGCTTTAAACAAGAGACGAGATTTTTATTTCAACCATTATCGTCTTCGATTCAAGTTCTTGCTCTAACACATCAAAGAACAAAGCCGGATGGGCTTCACTTCTATCCTTTTTGTTTAGATTGATGCTGCAAGATGGACTCTCTTGTAGAAGGTAGACATGGAGCTTATTAACTTCAACACTTAATGACTCTAATGCCCGACCTTTTTCAACAAGTTGTTGCTCGAAATTATCATGATTACATGTGTTTTGTTGAGAAAGCATATCAATTCCTTTTTGTAGCAACTCATATAACGATGGATGAGGCTCGGTTTGGAATGGTGGTATAGTAGACTCCTAAAATGAAGGTGAATAAGGACATGGTTCTTCATAGTAATCTGTAAGACACCCTAGAGTAACAATCTTTGTATAATGGGATTCTCCACAAATCTCGCACCACAGCTCCATGCGATAATCCCCTTGATCATGATGGTATCCTTCAAAGTAGTCCCCGTAGTATTGGTCCATGAGAATCACTATAAAGAACACTTAAACAAAATAGATCACGAGCACCCGATAGAAAAAAAAACAAAAGTAAAAAAACTATTTAAAAATACACAAACATAAGAAGTATATACAAGATGGCTAGAGTAACAACTCGGATTGTTCTCAAAATTGCCGTGTCCCCGGCAATGGTGCCAAAAACTTGATGTGTGTTGATATATATATATATATATATATATATATATATATATATATATATATATATATTAATAATATATTTTATACAATTAAGTTTTAAAATTATAAAATGATTTTCACCTTATGACTAACTACACACACAATAGGCGAGTGTTGTAGGAACCGTTCATATAAAATAAAAATTCAAACAATTTTATTGATATACTCAATACAAATAAATATAAATAATTGACTATCAATCACTTTTACAATGGTACATTTACAGAAATGAAAGAAACAGAAATGTAAAAGCTGAGGATCGTGTTCAACACGGGGCCTTTAAAACAAATTCCGAGCCTCCCAAGAGAACTCGTTTTGTTTCCCAGGGTACAACAGCCAAGCAGTTAGTACTACCGGGATTGATCTAGAACCCGAACTTGTTTGTAGAAGAGAATCCAGAGAGATAGAAAACTTGTTTTGCTGCAGGTTTCGAGTTGTGTTGGTGTATCTTTCTACTGAGCTACACTCAGTATTTATAGTGGAATTTGAACCATAACAGCCACCTAACCATTACTCAGCCATTAATCTGGAATCGTAACTGCTTATTTAATTCGTAATTAACAGTCGTCGGTTTCAGTCAACGTGTAACGGAAGCTGTTACGAGTCATAACTCTGACCACGCACCAAGGTTAATCGCACCTGACCAGACCCTCGAACCAACCTTCAAAAATACTAAGGCGGCTCTCAAGCGGCTCGCAGTGATACGAGTGTGCGAAGTGCAAAGTGCGCCATCAAAGCGCCACATTAAGCCCACATGCCCATGCCGTGCGCGCGCACGTGTGCGAGTGCGAGTGCGAGTGCGAGTTAAAGGTGCTTCGCACCCTTCGCGAATCTACTTAGTGTGACACCTTAGGAAATAATATAGACAAGAGGTTATAGAATATAAACCATTTCATATTATTTCTTTCCTCCAATTTGGGACAACTTCCCACACTATTAATTCCTAATGTCATTAACCACATTAATTTTCATTCGACACATTAATTTATTGAGTAAATATTAATAACCATATTAATATTATTAATAAATTTCTAACAATCCCCCAAATGAATAAAAAACACTTCTCCAAAAAATTCAGCAGTCAAGTGTTGTAGGATAGGTAGGTCTTCCGTTTGAACCTTCCTTTGTGATGTATACTTAGTCTCCTAGTGGTGTGTAGACACGATGTCTTTGAACATACTCTGTTTTATGTATACGACAATATACAATCACACAACACTCTTCCTGGTTTGATCAACCCCTCATTATCATGTCCGTTAATGGTCATGGAACAATTTCCTTGTTCTGCGAGAGCTCTAGGATTTGCGCCTCCCCACAATCCATTCGAAGAGACCCCACTTCTCTCTAACATAGGTGATTCAATGAATCATTAAAAGCATCATAGTTATATTTATTCCCATGAATCATCTAACCTTATTATGCTTAACCTCACTTTGGTCACTTGTTCGGGGTACTACTCCAAAGTGAATGGACTAGGAAATTCATCACTCCCTTTAAGTTTTAGGGAACTCCCTTATAGTGACTCTGTTAGTCATATGATTAAGTTGTCCTATTGAATCTAGATCTTGGGATCTCCAGTCAACTAGGTTAGGTTTCCCTCATATTCCCATTTTCCATAGGCTTTAGTCCAATTCCTCTTGACAACTTATAAACTATTTATGTGCTTAATCCTTTTGTTAACGGGTCTGCAATGTTATCTTTTGACTTAACTTGGTCAATCGTGATAACACCCGTTGATATTAGTTATCGTATTGTGTTATGTCTATGCCTGATGTCCCTTGATTTGCCATTGTACATTGAGCTTTTGGCTCTACCAATTGCCGACCCACTATCACAATGTATGCAAATAGCCGATAATGGCTTTGGCCATCTTGGAATGTCTTCCACAAATTGACGTAGCCATTCAATCTCTTCTCCGGCTTTATCCAAAGCGATAAATTCCAATTCCATTGTGGATCTAGCTATAACGGTTTGCTTGGATGATCTCCAAGATATTGCTGCTCTACCAAGTAAGAACACATACCCACTTGTTGATTTGGAATCTTTTATATCCATATCCAGTTTGCATCAGTATACCCTTCAATCTAGCTGGATGACGGGTATAATGCAATCCATAGTCTCTTGTGTATCTTATGTATCTAAGCACCCTCGTTATACTCTTCCAATGTTCTGAACTTGGATTACTAGTATATATGCTTAGCCTACTCATCGCGTATGCTAAATCAGGTCTAGTACATGTCATTAGATACATTAAACTACCAATGATCCTTGAATACTCTAACTGAGAAACCCCCTCGCCTCTATTTTTCTTTAGATGTTGGGTGGTATCAACAGGAGAATGTGCTACACGCGTGTCACCCGAGTTGAATTTTTCAAGAATCTTGTCCACATAATGAGCTTGACTTAACACAAGACCATCTTGGGTTCGAATAATTTTCACTCCTAAAATTACATCCGCTAAACCCATATCTTTTATGTCAAATATTCCTTTCAACATGTCCTTAGTAGATTTTATTATTTTATCATTACTCCTAATGATAAGCATATCATCTACATAAAGACACAAAATTACATAACCTCCCGGTGTATCTTTCACACATACACATTTGTCACACTCATTTATTTTGAAACCGTTGTCAATCATGACACGATCAAACTTTTGGTGCCACTGTTTTGGAGCTTACTTTAAGCCATACAATGTCTTGACTAATTTACATACTTTACCCTCTTGACCATGGGCATAGAAACCCTCAGGTTTCTCCATGTAAATCTCTTCTTCTAAATTGCCATTTAGAAATGCGGTTTTGACATCCATTTGATGTACTTCCAAATTTCTTAATGCCGCAATAGCAAGAACCATTCGTATGGAGGTTATGCGAGTCACAGGTGAGTAAGTATCAAAATAGTCTAGACCTTCCTTTTGTCTAAAACCTTTGAC
>BJCM01063298.1:0-15410 GCA_018326385.1 Flaveria bidentis
AGTTTTGAGAAGCAGGAACAAATGAGGTTTTGGTAGCATCAGCCTAGGGGGAGTTTGTTGGATCAAGAAAAAGGCTGGTGCAACCAAAACCAAACACTTAAACTATTTTTGGTAGAACTTGTAAAAGACTACCGAAGCTAAGTGTGGAACTTCTGAAGGAAATGGAGTTCTTCCGAAGACAAAGTGCAAAATCAACTTCCGAAGGAAAAGCTCCAACTTCCGAAGACAAAGTCTTCTCTTCCGAAGTTCAAGACTTAGAAGAATTCAAAGACAATGACTTCCGAAGTAGAAGTTCCCAAGCCACGGAAGAAGCAGCCTCTTCCGAGGTATAAAAGGCTTTGGAAGAACTTGTTCTTCCGAAGCCAATTAACCTTTGAAAGATGTTGCTATGAACCAGTGGACATAAGTATGGTCTCTCACACTCCGCTATAGACCTCTGATACTTCATGGTGTTTTTCCAAAAGGCCATGTAGTTGACCATACTTTATTCCACTGTTCACCTTTATATGTTAGCACAAGTTGCCAACTTTAGGTGGCAACAAAAGGTAAGTCGTGGATATATCATGACTACCATATCTTAGATAAGACATTATCTAAGATACCTTAACTATACCTTTGTAGTACCTGCTTTAGTTAGAGGATTCCAGCTGGTATCAAAGTATATCCGGTTGTAGATAGTAGTATTATAGTTTCTCATTATAACTCTTGTAGTAAGCTTGAAAAGAGTCTTGTAAACTTTGAGTTGAGAAGTAATATATGCAAGTATCTTGAAAATTATTCTCTTGTGTTTTCCTTGTGCTACTTAGTATATTATAATCAACTCTTAGAAGAACTCTACTTCTTGAGTGTTTGTTAGTGAGTTTGAGAGAAATACTTGTTTTGAGTATAAAAACCGATCCTACAGAAACCATTTTATAAGATTTTGAAAATAACCCTTCAAATACTTTTAAAACGGCTTTATAATGTTAAGCCCTTGAAAATAATGAGAACAGAAATTTTTATGGTTTAGAATTTCAAAAAATTAAATAGAGATTCCTAAAATAAATATTATTGATAAAATATTTTTTATTCAATTTAAAACTTGTAAATAAATGTTATATAATTTTATAACATTTGACAATTTAAAAATTAAAAAAATATTAAATTATAATTTCTAAAATATTTTTGAAATTAATAAATAAATTTTGATTTAGTATCAATTCTTAAAATGATTTTTATATCAATTTAATAACATTTTAATAATTTTAAGGAATTAGAAATATTTGAAAATGAATTTTAAAAATAATTTGCAGGTGTTTGGGGTCGAACCCGGTCCCCTACATGTAATGATGTGTTCTAATCAGTAGGCCATAATTGAATTTTAAAAATAATTTGCAGGTGCATTCTAAAGTCACATGCTTTTACGAACATCAAAACTGTTTAATTTATATCAAAACTGTTTTTTGTACATTTTCACAACGTTTACCTTGAAATTGTATTTTACTCATGATTAAATGAGAAGACGTTTAATTTAAATTCATATAATGTCATTCGACATGTCTAATAATTGAGATCTTAGTTTGTCACGCACCTTGCAGTAGAACCCCATAGATGGAATTTGAGGGTGTGACACGTCACAAACCCAACCACTACTGTAGAAGCCGGTGAAAATATTGTTGCCCATAATAAGGCTCTCAATACCATCTTAGCCTAATAGGCAACCCAAGAAACTCTACTAGCAAAGTACAAACTCTTGAATGCATAATCAATGAACTCAAAGTTAAAGTACAAGGGCTTCCTAATGAGCTTCTCCAACTTGTATGTAATACTCATGTTTCACAAAACTAAGTAAGCCTTGTCAAAAAGAAAGCATGGATGAATTTACTCAAGGTAGAACTGATACATATTAAAAGATAACATAAACAACACGGAGTTTTAACCTTAGTTGATGACTCTTGCAAACTACCTACTATACCTTTTTAAAGATAACATTTGACCCATAACCATTACCCTCACTAGGATTCCCACAATCATCATCATCTTAAAACTTATGGTCTAGAAAACAAGAGTAGACAAAAAATAAAATCCTAAGAATCTCATCAAGCAAAACCAAGAATGATTCCGCTAGCACATTGAGCCCCTCTCATGAAGACACAACAATGGTCACATCATCTAAAGCCCCATATGTTCTACCTATTAGGGAAGCAGACCCGATTTCCCCCACTTTGACGAACCTTAGCCAACTAAGAACCATCCAAAGTTATACCTTGAGTTGCACCAAGTTCCAACCCTCCATTAAATGGTGGTTTTGACCCTATGAAGGCTTTGACCATTTGTTTATGACAAAACCATAACAAATGATTCATGATGATGTAGACTTTATGTATGAACCAAAAGTTGTTACTTCTAAAATAACACCATAATGAAAGGAGAAATTTCTCAAATGTCTAACTTAAAGACATGATTCACTTTTGATGACATACCACCATAAAAATGGAGTGAAACAAGCATAGATTTGCAAACATGGTGTTTAACAGAGCTCTAATTTTTCAACATTGATATATTTATCAAACGACTCCTAGAAAGCACTCAATGATGACTTAAAGACTAGTACTACATCCTTGAGAATAACTCCAAATTCAACAAGCCTAGTCCCTAAAAGGATTCATGAACATGATTTATGGTGATTTCATAGATAATCATGGTGAACATACTATTCATGCCAGATTATGTGCTTAGAATGGTATGAGCATGTGTGTGGATGATTTTTAAACACAATTTAAGTTTTCAAATTTATAAGCCTGGTATTTCAAAGTTCGCTCTCTACAAAACATTTGGGGCAAGTGCACCTATCATATACATTGTAAAGCTTAGGAAAGATATCAACTATTATTAAAAGATGGGTCTTAATGATTGATGTCGAACATCATATAGTCAAGTCCAAAATATGTGTAAGTGATGAATTAAACGACAAAGTAAGAAGAGAAAAGTAGATGTAATTAGATATTAATCACAAGAATGAATTGCTTAGGTTTGACTCCCCTTAAATGATATAATTAATTTCAAATCATGATTCTCAAAATATCACTACTTTAAAACTAGAAAAAGGCCATGTCTAAGGTTACCATAACATATAACTCTTCAAAAAGTTATCACAATCATTATAACATGACAACCACCTAAAATCATTCTATGAAGCATAATGATAGTATGTTTAGGGAAATAAGATGAGAATATGTCGGCTAAGGCTATTAATCCCCATAATAATATTAAATAGTTGCCATATTTTTTACATGTGAACCACCATAACTTTAGAGTTAAGGTATCAAATGGATGTTTTTTGACAAGGGGTTTTCCACTAATCACTATAGATTTCATGGTTTGATGCTATCTTTCCAAAAGATAGTGATAATCAAGAGAAACCAAGTCCTTCTACCAAGTGTATACAACCTCTTAATATAATGAAAGAACTTATATAACTACATCTACAAATCATAACTTCTAACCCCTCATTCCTAGTAGGCTAACATGCTGCTTCTACATAAACATAAAAACATATATGTTTGAATCAAAAAAACACAAAGTTAGTGACTTGCTTTAAACGTTTAAAAGCTCACTTTTAATATAGAAAGATCATAACTTGAAGTCTCTAACACAAACCAAAATAAAATCCATACATAAAATTAAAATATCTAATAGGTTCAATCTCCCAAAGTAAAACCAAGAACACTAGTCAAGCTTGACAAATGAACATACAACCAAAATCAAACTTGCATTAATATAAGAACACATTTATTGCTAATGCTTGGAAATAAAGATGAAGAGTATAAACTAAGATAATCTAGTAGAAATCAAATTAAGAAAACAAGATTGTGAGTTATGGAAGATGTTTCTAAAATGAGCCAAATGGTTCAAATTATAGGCCATCTAGTAGGTGTGGTACAACCCCATAGTCATGTACACTTGTGCTCCAACAACTTGCAAGCAACCATTCTGGCATTGTTAGTTGCCATGGGGGCATGGTACTTGGGCACGACCGTGGAGGACGTTGAGCCACGGATGAAGACCTCTCCCTTCACTGCTTAACAACGCACTAGATTAAAGTTCCCCTTCTTTTATCCTCTCCAAAATAAATCCCGAACTCCTTCAAAACTAAGCTTAGTAGTTCCCGATTTGATATCAATAGACACTAATCAAGACAGAATAGTGTTAGAGTTATTGGTATGAGTGGTAACAAATCTTTTTTTCTTTCAACCTCGTATCTACTAGTTCTCTAATTAGAAATATCTTGCTCGCGGCAGACAGCTTCTCGTACATATTTGAGAGCGTATATATAATGACTTTTGCTGACATGTTTCCTTTAGAATGTTGAAAGCAACATTATTGAATAACAAGAGTTTGATTATAGAAACAACTTTCATGTCAAGTGCAGCTCGGTCAGCATCTGAAGTCTTTTCTGGTTTCTTACCCATTATAGTGCCTTCCAAATTCTTCTAAACCAGCAAAGCCTTGATTTGCATCTTCCACCATTAAAAATCCCAGCCATCAAATTTTCTATTTTGGTTTTTCCATCCTCAACCATTATTCATAACTACAAATGCTTAACAATACATTCAAAACTGAGAATAGTGACAAACACAACAGTAGTCGACTTGAGTGTCGTTCTATTGACCATTATTCTATCAATCTAATTCCAAAAAAATCGATTGCAAACGAGTTTAACAACACAAATGAGTTTTGAAAGCACTGAGAATCAAATGTACCCAGTTGATACTGACCTCAACCCAAACAGCAGTACAACACCAGAATTATCACAGAAACCCTAGTTTGATGGTGATGGCGGCAAAGACTGTATTAGACGGCAGAAACCCTAGTTCGATAGACACACAATGGAGGCATGTTCATACGAAATTCTTAGTAAAAGTTACTGTAATCAAGGGCCTGAAGCTTCGATGCCAGTTGTTAGGATTAAAGCACATACAGACCCATGTAAGAAAACAATAAAACAATAAACAACACAAGAGATCTATAGAGGTTCTGTCGCGGTGCGCAACCTACGTCTTGTTAGAACAACTAGGGTTTTTATTTTATTGAGTGATAATGATTAGAAGTAAAGAGATAAATTTATAGCTTACAATTAAGGTTAATCCCTTCGATTAATTAACTAAATTGGCCTCATTTAAAGCTTGGGCCAACCGATCCCACTCCAATTTAATCCATATGAAGCATACACCCAACAAACCTAAGATGCTAGTGTGTCTACGTGTGAACTACCCCTACATGCCTCTCAAGGCGTTTACTTAAATATAAATACATCACGTGAGGTGTTTACTTAAAGAAAAAAGCATTTGTCTTGGTGGTGTAATTTGTTTGATTTTATTGGTAGACATGCTTTAGATATTTTAGTTCAAAAATAGGAAATGATTTTTGAATTTGTAAGTACAGGTTTTAAAAACTAACGATGCGGGTTTCAAAATTATCGTTTGTGAACTAATTGTTTCAATTATGGTGCAACTTGGAAATAGGATAACCTGATAACCAGCTTTATGTAGAGAAAATATAGTATACCTCTAGTAGTATAAATGAAGAACAAGTGGAGACTGCACAACAAACTAATTTGAATGATCCAATTGAATATAATTTGTGAATGCATGTTAATACTATACAATAAAGGTTCTGAGGAATTGGTGGATGTTGACATTGATTTTCGTAAATAGTCCTAACGGGTAATTAACATGCTAAATTAGAACATTAGATTAAAAGAACCGTGTAAATCTAAATTGCGTGTCAAATGCTGAAGTGTGATAGGTTGGTATCAGAGTTTAACTACAAAGAACCAAAAGTGGTTAAAGACCAATGCCTACAAGTTCCTATAAAACATATAAAAAGGTTATAAAGTCTAGCATCAACCAGCTATTTTATCTTTGACTGTAACATAAACTGCACAGACCACAGACATGAGACCCTATAATCTTGGTAAATTTTAAACAAATATATTTCACAAAATCAAGACTCACATGGCCTATAGTTACGATCATGACACCATAGGGTACTAATTGCACCAAAAACTGAAAACCATCTCACAGACATTGACCGGCTCCTTAAAGTCAAACAGTGAAAAACTGTTCCAAGGATGAAGAACTGAAAACATTGGAGGCGATTCGCTCATTTTTGACAGTTGAGATGTAAAGCTGATACTTGATGAATCTCTGCATTCACAGAACAGCGAAAAATATATCAGAAAAATATCAGGCCTTGTTGGAATGAAGAACAAACACAAGAAGCAAAATTATTATTGAAGTAACTGTTTCTATTAGCACAAATAAATTTAGCATAGTAAATAATGACATCTGAATATTTTATGCTAGTCAACATAAAAATGGTGCACATACCGCCAACTGAGTAATAATTTCTCGACTTGAGTCTATATGCCAATCCGGCTCTAGTTGGCGAACAAAAGACGTTCGTCCAATCTCCGTGCTACAAAAAAGTACCTGCATTTGCACACTGATTACGAAACAAACATACCCAATGAAAATCCCACTTGGCAAGTAAAGTCTGGGTAGGTGAGATGATGGCAAACATTACCTCTATCCCATGGGATAGAGAGGCTGCAATTAGGGAGACCCTAGCTCAATAATTTTTTTCATATAGTATCAAAAAGATACACAAACAAACCAATATAACATAGTAAATATCATAGTATCATAGCAAATGTCATAACCAAATTTATTAGTAGAAAAGGCAAGCAAAGCAAAAGGAACCGTAAGGCTAGAGTAGGTAATACTAAGGCACAATCTACCACTTATTTTAGAGTAAAGGCAATCTTAGAAGGTATCTAATACCTAGATCTACTGCTAAAGGCAACTAGGAAGTATCTATCTAAGAAGAGAGGCCCAAGCTGATTGATTAGAGACATAAAAATAACGGTATACATCCTTAGGCATAACCATTTATTGCTTAATATTATCACATATCAGTTAGCAAAATTTAAATTATCACATGTCAAGTGTTCGAATTAGCCTAAGATAACACAGGTTGAAAGTTGTCTATCGTTGATTCAAATCCTTAAGAATATTTGAAATCATTCTATATAAGATAAGTTATCTTGTTATTGAAACAACAAAGTTTTTGCAATCATATTCACTACATTAGTATTTACAAACCACCAAAGAAAAAAGACAAAGGTTGGCATGTTGGTCCAAACAAGATGGCACCCATTTTGCCATCTTTAATTATAATTACTGGATCTTACCCTTTCATCATCCGAAACAAAGTCAATTTTGACTTTAAAGTGTCAAATGGCCTACCCTTTGATTTATATTCCATGAAGAGCTTAACCACCCGAATTCAAAAGTTGGCTCTAGTCATTAATTGGTTTTACCTTGTCTTTGACCATAGAGATCAGAATCATAATTATTTAACCCATGGAGTGGCATTGTAAGTGTAACTGTAAATAACAGTTATTGATTGGTTTTACCTTGTCTTTGACCAAGCCACCAGATGTAAATATCCCAGCATTTTCCAATGCCATTAAAACATTTTTCTACAAATAAATAGTAATGATTAGCAAACATGAAAACAAAAATCAATCAAACAGAAAGTAAAACATTAATAATGGGATGCAATACACACTATAATTGTGTGAATATATTTATCAAAAAATTTCAAATTTTATTATTCATTTAAAGTTTGCTGTTAGGTAGTTATTTTTCTAATTTCCAGTCACACTTGATATTTTTCGTGATTTTCCTCAAATATATATATATATATATATATATATTCATATCATCTTTTTAATATAGTCCAATGATAGTGGTTCTTTTCTACATCAGGGTTGCTAACATGTTATTGATGCTTCACTACCAAAAATATTGAGCAATGACTACTGTCAGACATCTAAAATGCAGTTAAATAATGATGAAATATGAGAGATCTTTGTAACGTCACAATAGGCAAATTTGGTAATTCTGCTTGAAACTTTGCCACAAAAAACTTGCAGTTTACATAAGGGAGATCGAATCCAGCCAATGCCATGCACTTTATAATATAGTAGTATCAGGATAACATAATTATGTCCAAAAAGACCATATAGTTAACCAAATCATATTTCATCAATAGAACTAATGTTCCATTTGTATTCTTTTTGCATCAAGAACTGGGCTGTGTAGCCCACAACATTCACTTTCTTTTAGATCACGAAAGCAGGACCCAAAGAACGAAAATGTTAAAAAGCCATAACATAGATACATTTGTGGAGACTTACTAAGAACAGGGTCCACAATTTCATAAATAAATCACAATTAATCATAATATTTAAACAAATATATAGAAAAAACAACAGTCATACATACTTCGCTTTCATCATCCAGGACCGTTTCCATGAGGTAAATGTCACAGAATTTTGTGATCTCCAGCAGAACATCCAAAACAGAGGATCTGACAGTTGCTTGCTTCTTCTAGACACAATTAGTCAAATGAGTCGTCTTCCACTGGCAATATACAGATTTTGCAAAATGGGTGGGTTTGTTGGGTTGTGTGACAGATCAAAAACTGTTTTGGATGGGTAGGGTCATAGTTGTCAATAACGAATAGAGGTAAATAGCGACTAGCCACCTATTTGCTACAAAGTGAATAGTGGTAAAGGGCGCCCGCTATTTCATATTCAGGGATAAATTAAGAAAGTAGTAGAAAATTAAAGAAATGTTTTACATTCAATAATACTTGGTCGCTATGTGGTCGAAACATCAAATAACAAAACTGACTTGTTAACTACGTAGTGCGCTATAAGCGGCCACTATCGTCGCTATTGACAACCAGGGGTAGATTCAATGTTGTAAAAGTTGGCCTAGTCGGCTGACCAATCAGTGATTGATCGCTAGTTGGCCGGTGAATTTGGCAAAATTATGTAATCGGTGGTTAAATTTATTTTTCAGTAATCAATTATAGTCAGTCAAAATCAGACCAAATCGGCCCTAATCGGTGGCCAGATTCCCGCTTGATTCTGGCCACATTTTGGACGGATTCCAGCCAAATGTTGGAATATCGATCAAACCTTGAAAATCTTGGTCAAATGTGTGTAAATTTTGATATAACGTGCACATGTATATATAAATCTGAACATTTGTTAAATAAATAAATCAAAAAAGTTTGTGTATATATATGTAAAACTGAAAATTACTTATAAAAATTCCAATCTGGATTAATCCCGAGTAATCCTGATTAATCACTAGTCAATACCACACCGCTTGACTAACGTCTAGCGAATTTTACAACCATGGGTAGGTTGGATTGACCCAAAACACTCTTTGTTCAATTCTTTTTGTAGGATATCAAGAATAATCTACTTGTTCTAATAATATGATTTAGCAAGTTTTATGCATTATTATACAATTGAGCGACATTACCAAATCAACACATTGACACATTTGTCAATATTTGTACAATAAAAAGTTTAACAAGAAAAAACACCACAACCTGAAGTTCCTCTGGAGTGTTTTCTTCAAGTATAACCCCGAGCAAGCGGCAAGTTACCTTCACCAAAATCATGACAAATGAAAACCATTATGTGCTTGAGATGGTTACAAAGGTCGAGTTAATCTTATTTCTTATCTTTTTGGGAAAATTTCTACTTGCTGGTTATAAAATCAACATTTGTATGTCCACAAACACCAAGTGTTAAAGTTAACATTATGTTACATATCTTTTAAGAGGTTTCTTCTTAAAATTTCTCAGCAAACCTTTATTTATCTGAAAAATCAACATTTATATGACCCCCACACACCAAGTTCTAGAGCCACATGAAGAATGATTCCATTTAGTATAAGAATGAGAGTGTTTCATGGTCCTTGGACTTCAACTACCTACTAATAGATGATGTTATTTGAATAATTAGAAAATGTCATCACTAATCATATTTCCTTACACTCTTGGAGTAATAAGAGTATGGTGCCATGAATATCCAGCTCAATTTAACAGAGTGCTTGGATTTGAGTTTTAAACCAGGTTATCAAGTTCTGGCAGTTAAAGTTTTGATTGCCAATTTTAAAGTTCAGAAGAACATATTATGCTTCAGATTATCTACCTATATAGGAGTCACATAATTAGATTAAAATAGCTGCAACAGAACTTCTAATCAATGGGTAACATGCAATTACCTAAGCACAACATCGAATATCAGAACTTATCATCCTGGAGTTACAATATGAATGTAAAAAAAATCCACATGCATATGCATAAAGTAGAGGTGGCAATTTCCACCTGTATACTTAAAACAGATCAATTGTGGTTGTATTTCATTTCACAAAGTTTAAGAGGAAAGGTTTAAACAAGTTACAAAATAATAGCTTAAGAGAAAAGGTTTAAACAAGTTACAAGTCACCCAAAGTTTATTTTTATGGTGTACAGCCTCCTAAAACATTTTATTTGAAAAAATTTATACTACTACAGTAAAACATAATTTTGGAAATCTTAATTGACACAATAACTATTTAAAATTTTGTTATGTAAACAGACAAAATGTTTTAGAGAGTCAACACAACCTAACCCATAATGTTTCAACGTGTACTAAAAATGACCCATGTCCCCACCTCCGTCTTGATCCGTTACATATAGAAAAGATCTAGTTACTTCTAGAACATACCTTTCTTCCATCGCTTAATCTTTGTCTGACTATTTGTCCTAAAGTAGGCTGCATCAACAATAAAATAAGTAAATAAAACCACTATGAAGACAATGATTTCAAAATTGAAGGTTATCAAATTTCCCATTTACCTTTACTGGCTGAAAAAACTCATCAATAACGGTTTGTGCTCTTGAATCCTCAGAAAGTGAAGTAACACTTGACGGGAACAGATTTGAATCCGATTGACTATTATTGACGCCAGAACTGCTAGGTACATGTGGTTGACGTTTAGGTTGTCTTCTTTGAGGTACAGCAGGTGTCCTGAAAAGTCTCCATGTGAAAATAACTGCAATAGCAAGTCCTGCTATCGCCCAAACAGACCGTACATCCTGCAACCAGATTTCAAGATGTTCAAAATATTGCTTTAGATAGAATTACAGATACACATAAAATTTGATGAAGAGAAAATAAGAACACAGAAATACAACTGCCTAGATTATCCATCAGCCAACAAAACTATTTAGCATGTTAATTTGAATATTGTGATATACAAATGTTGGTACAAAATGATCATAAATAGAGAGTTTTTTACTAAAAAATAGAGATGTCAAGAAGGGCAGGTCAGGTGGGTTGGGTAATGTGACAAAACAGGTCGCGGTTAAAAAATTATGTAGCAAAGCTGCAAGGGCCTAAACAAAATGATTTAGAACTAATATGTTTATTATGATTAGAAGACTTATATATATGTAACTAATGTATTTATTATGATTAGAAAACAACATATTACAACAATAATCTAAAATTTCAAATAAAATGATTTAGGAGGTTGTAAGCTGATTGATTGTATGCTTATTGCTGCAAAATGGAGATGATTTGTAAACAATATGAAGTGCTTTGTACACAAAAAATAGTTCCAATTTTAGAATTTTAGCCCTTCATTATAAGAAAATAAACAAAGTACTTGAAGCGAAAGGGTATATTGTCAAACACCAATTATTTTCTGTAAAGAAGACTTTCATTGTATGTATCTATTGTGTAGAATATGACTAGAAAACAACTCCCGTGGTTCAAAAAATAAGACTAGAAAACAACAAATTACAACAATAATATAAAAATCCAAATAAAAGAACTTAGGAGCTTGTATGTTGATTGCTGATTGGAGATGATTTATATACAATAAGAGGTCTTTTGTACACAGAAAATTACTCTAATTTGAGAAATTCATCCCTTCATTGTAAGAAGAAAAAAAAGGTACTTGAGACGTAAGGATAAAATTGTCAAACGGTAACTGTTTTCTGTAAAATACACTTTCAGTTATGTACATTCCACCTCTACTGAAAATGAATACAGGGCGAGTTCAACCCATTTGATCCCCTCTTAGCTAAAATATTTAGAAAGCCCAAAACACAACCCAAACCACCCCATTATTAGTCAACAGGTAAATATTACCACCTCTAATTTCATATTAACATGACCAGAATCCCATAATTCATTAACAGAAGAGAAAAGAATCATTCCATGGCAACTGAATCCAGCTCAATGACATGTCATAAAATTTTCATAGCAACTACTCTATCCATGAAAATTGCAGCATTTTCTTTGCTTGGGAAGATTTCAAGTAAAAACACCTAAGCCGACACCTATATATAGGGCCCATAAGGTTCGTTTCTGGGTCTCTACTTGAGCTGGAATATTAGGTGCATGTATAATGGTTTAATTTTGGAAAGAACTTTGGGTTGGATTTGAATCTTGGATATATATTTGAGGGATTGATTTGGTAAGGCTCTAGCATATTGTATAGGTGTGACTTAGTGGGATAACTGCAACATCTAATACTTCATAATTAAACCATTATACATGCTAGAGCCTTACCAAATCAATACTTCATATTTGAGGGATTGATTTGGTAATTTTGGGACTTTCTACCCAGTCGTTTGACTTTCAAGTATATAACGATGATATAACTTTCACTAGTTGCTAGGATATTCTATGTGTGTAGAACTGTAGATTTTGCATATCTAAGTTGGTATTCTTATTATATATAATACTAATTACTAAATGTTTTGTGCATTATGAGTTGTAACCTAAGCTTAGTAGGTTGTACCCACTTTTGTTTTTTTTTCATTTTTGCTATTACCTACTTTTACATCTTTTACAACTTGACCCTATATTTTTTTCACTTTCAACTTTGATTCCCTATACTTTTCATCTTTTACAAATTTATCGGTTTATGTGTCAATTTAAATTTTTACGAGTTAACACACCGCAACGTACGCGTGTGGTTCAATGTTTTTACGCTTATTTTTTGCCGTTTAATGGCCCTATCAGAAGCCGTGGGTCTTAGATTGACTTAGTTATTGTTTTTAATTTTTATGTTTCACATGCGGGTTCAACGTTTTTACAACTACTAATACCAATTTTCCAGTGTTGGTGGTTGTTGTTGGTGGTGTGAAATTTGTGCCACTTGATATGGTCTTACGCCCCACGCCACAACATGGCCGGGGGGGGGGGCTAATACTAGTTAATCATATTTATTAACAAAGTTATAATACTTAGTAGGTTTTTATTGCATTTTTGGAAAGAAAGCGTTTAAAGTTAAACCAACAAGTACTTGAAGTTATTAATACTATTCTCAATTTTGTAGGTCAATAGTTATTTGTTTTTTTGTTTTATATTGAGCAATCAATTTTAATTATCTTTAATACGCTTACTTAAATAAATGTTCTATTGGGATCTCCTCTAAATGAAATATTATGAACAAAAGTGGCACCAAAAGACTACTTCTGATGCCTTGTGGTCTAGTTGCAACTCATGCATTATTGCATTGGTATCCCTACTTCAAGTGGAAACCAGGTATTCTTGAGCAATCTTCGATCTTCCTATAAGAAGGGTGTCACTGAGCTAATAAATTATGAAGTAACCAACTATTAGTTAATGATGTTGTGTTTCTTTGTGGTAACAAATTATAGTTACTAGTTCAGATCCAGTGTTTTTAACTCTCAAGCCACCCAATATTCTGATTATTTGCATTGATTTAACTTCAAGATCATCAAATTTGTTGAGTGATCAACAAGTCTAATATTATGCAACAGTTGTAGCACATTTAAACCGAAGATTTAACTAAATTTGATAAATTGTAAGAACTTTGACTTTTGTCAGCAAGGTTTGTATTTTATAACTTCCTAGGGATTGATCTTGACAAGCAAATCATGTAGTAGATAAGACAATGTATAATCACCATATAGTAGTTCATCACAAACAAATCATGTACCATAATATAGACAACGAGCAGACAATGACCATATGCAAACATTCAATACATAACGGGGATCAATATACCGTAGGCAACAGGAAACAAACAATCAGCAATGATATATTGATATACACGAAATCATATGCCATCCATACAAAATACATATTATAAAGTACATATCCAAGGAATTATAAGTCATCCATATACAATATACAATGGTCAAGAATCAGCACATAGTTCAAATTGGACCTCCTCCAAAGGAATATTATGTAAAATAAATCAACACATTAAATGATGTGTTGTGGATCAGCTGTTAGTTACAGGCTTACAACAAGCATAGGGAACTTCACCGAACAATAACAAGAAATCAACGATTTCAGATGATAACCACCGGGAAAAAGTTGATTTTAGTCCCACATTCTACCAAAATTGAAAATGTTGCAATTTTCATGACACCTCAAAAAATATAAAATTGTTGCAATATTCATGGGATAGAGAAGAACCTCAACACCACCTGAAAAGTTAACACATACATGCAAATAGAGTAATGCAAGCACAAGTTTTTAAGTTTAGTTTGACATGAATATGAATGAGAAGGACCAACAAGATCAAAACAGTTAATGGCTTTCATCATATGATGATTGATGAAGATTGTTCTCTTTAAAAGAAAGCAATAACTTTCCAACCAAAAGAATCACGCCACCTGTTTAGACGTAGGAGTAGCAAATTGTAAGTTTTTTCTTAGCTAAGCAAAGGGTGATTCATGTATTTGACTAATTATCCACTATCAATAATAATTTGTAAACTTTAAAATTTTGTTTCTTATCTTATGAACTATTTGAAGCATACCCCGCAAGCATAAGGGACTTTAGTACATGATAGGATCACAAAACTACAAGATAAAGGAGGGTACATGAAGTCATTCTTGGCTGCTGTCATTACTTACTTAAACCTAATTTAATCTTCTGAATTGATATTCACCATCTTAGAAGACATTAGATTCACAAGGTTTTTCAATCATCGAAAGATAAATCCATAATCAGAATTAACTCATATGTTAGTAAGAAACAAAACAGCTGCAGATCTTGAAAGAAAACTTCAAAGGGTGGGTCATTTCGTCGAACATTTGGTAGGCATACGAAAACTAAAGATGCAAAATCAAGAAACTGGTACCTGGGTATTAAGAATCTTGGAAAGTTTGGCCGATAAATAAGCCCCAATTGTCCTAAAAAGCTGTATAAGATCTTCCTTCGAGTAATCAGCCATGGGTGTACGTATTCCGATTGTTTTTATATGTTTTGCACGATCACTCCAGAGAAGAAGAATCAAGAAAGATCTTCAATCTGTCATGATTCTGCACATAGCAGTGTAGGCAGATCTCAACGATTGATTGATGAGGGAAAAAGATTCGTAAATTCGGAGGTTTGTTGATTAAGGCGAGGGCGGAGGGTTATGCAGTGCTTGTAAGAGAGCGACTTCATATAAAATCTACCGTCCAATGTCCAAATTAATACGTCAAACCCAAAGTATAAGCATGATTTTTTCACAATATTA
>BJCM01063300.1:0-19152 GCA_018326385.1 Flaveria bidentis
TTATGGCTATGTTGTCGTGAATATTGACTAACACGACACAAGTCTCCATTTGTGTTCGGGTGACGTCATGACACGCTTGTCATCATACTTATATTGCTTCTCTAACGTATACCATGTGTTATGACGATCCCGTCTCGTTACATCCCCGTGTTTCCGCTTTAGCGGGGGTGTGACAAAATACAAACACATATGTAACAATAAACATAGTGTTAATAACAAAACCTAAAAACTTAAATTAAACAAAAAAAAAGTTAGTTGAAGGAAAATTTTATGGCAAAAATGAGGATATTTAAAGTCTTCTGATCAAAATAAAAGCAAAAACCTATAATATTTGCTTTTTTTGTTTTTTTTTCATTTACGTGTAATATATTATACTATTACTCAAACACTAACGTCGGTAACCAATCAGCATTTTGTTATCTAATTTAAGTTCGGTTATATACAAATCTGTGAGAAAATGCAAACAATGATTTCTTTGGCGCAATGGTCTATAAACTTCTCTTCACGGGCACAACCTAAGTCCCTTATTTATTTTCTTTATGTTTTATTTTAAATTCATTTAATGGCCACCAAGCTGCCCTATCACGGTTTTGTTGGATTATATTGTTCTAAATTCCTTCCATCTTTTTTTTCACCTTCATATTCGTTATGAATTTTCCTTTTCTTTTAGGATTTTAAATTCAATACGTATTCCTTTTTTTCTTTTAATATTTTAAATTCAATATTTATTTTCTTTTTCTTTTAACTTTTAAACATATTTACTTTTATAACTTTAAATCTATAAGTTTTTATTATGTTCCACATATACAATTACAATGTGTTATTTTTTTATTTCTACATACGCGTCAACATAATTTTATTTAAACTCGAGCGGACTCAAATATGATATATTCTTACTTATTTTTTTTATTTGCTTTCATGTTTGTTCTCTTTTTTACGAGATATACCTTCCGTATTTAGTTTTTTTTGCTCCCAGGTATATTTAAAATAGGGTATATTTTGGGTTTCGTTGGTTATATTGACTCTTCTACCTATCTATATTTTTATCTCTGGAACCAAATTACCACAAATTTGTATAATTCATTTATGTACTTAACTACGTTAAGATTATTGATCCAACAAGCGTAGTGAAGTATGCAGACGTGCCACATGCGTACCATAGTTCGCATATGCGTCGTAATGTGCTATTAAATCGCACTACTCCGACGCAACACACCAGCCTTAGATTTAAATTACTTTTTTTGATCCGACTTATTTTATGTACGTTTCGAGTTGGTTTAGATTATAATGTATATTTTGTTTAAAACGAGTCAAGGTAAATATAATACATTATGTTCATTAGATGTTATAATGAAATGAGTTGTATTGATTGTAATATATTTACCATGACGCCGCATACGGCCCCGCCGCAACGCGTGACGGGAAAAGAAACTCGTTATTTATTAATTACTATATAATAAAGTTATTTGACATGAGCGAAAAATAATAATACTATGTAAAATAAAGTAAGCATTTATATAATACTAATTATCAACTTGGTTATGCGTCATTGGTTGTACTATGTGCATAATGGGTTGTACACACCTTTTTGTTGTAATTTTTAACTTTTTTATTTTAATTTAATACGTTTACATCTTTTTACAATTTAGCTCAAATATATCTTTTTTACTTTTAACGTTGATCCCCTATATACATTTCATATTTTAAACATTTTTCGTTTTACGGTCAAAATTTTATGAATTAACACGTTGCAACGTGCATGTTTGGTTCAACGTTTTTACGATTATTTTTCCCCATTTAACTGTCCATCGCACGTGCTGGTTCTAGATCAATTTACCTATTGTTTTAGATCTTTTATTTTCATCTTCGTGGTTCAACGTATTTGTTTCTACTTTTTGTTCGGTTTTATTTTTTATTTTTTTTATTTTTTTAATACGAGCTTTATGAGTATTGGTATTCACTGACGGTGGTGTGTCATTGATGTTGTTTGACGTGATTTTACGCCCCGCTACAACGTAGAGGACTTAATACTAATTTGTAATCAAAATAGAAAACCATCAAACTTACATGTAGCTTTTTTTATTATATAAAGTATAATTAAATTATATGTTTGCAACAATCAATTTGTTATTGTGCTATTTTCTTTTCAATTGACAAATTTATGGCTGGTCCCACCATTTCTTCCATGCAGCCCCCCATCCCCATTACTACGCCATTGACCGTTGTGTATTTGTGGAATCATTTAAAAATTAAAAGCCATCTCACCTCAATCCTTTTTTTAAACCGATAGAAGTATCTTTAATATTCTAACGAGTCATTTTTTGAGACGGGATGTCAACCGTATAAACTGATTTTGGCATTCCACACCTTACTTATCTTGAAACACTAACAAAAACGAAACCTACCACTGCGTAAAAAAACCCATTAAGTCAGATTTCAACCTAAAGTCTTAAAAATCCTAAGCCAAAATCATCACCCACGTATCATTAGATTAAAACTCAATCCTTTAAACACCAACTCTTTCATCATTTTCAATTACAAGAATTATTATGAGACACACATCCGAACAGCACCTCTTAATGTTCAAGAAAAAACTCGAAATTCAAACCAACCAAGTTCGAATTCAGCTTTTAAAATATCAAGTCGATTTTTGTACCAAGACTTCGTTTCCAAATCGAATTACAAATTTACAAGCTTTGATGCAGACCGACAAGTCAGAGTATCAATTCAAAAAACTTGAATAACCTGAAACCGAATTGATGACCACCATTGCTGAAAACCGGGACACATGACACACAGAGATATAGCCACTAATACATACAAAAAGGCTTGCTCTTCCTCTGTTCCAAAATAATCATTTGACGATTTCGGGTCTCATTCAAGTAGAACCATTCATACCTTTTAGATTTCTTCAAGGCTGCACCCGTAGACCAGTTTGAACAAAGATACCAAGCTTGATTAGTTATAATATTAACAAACTAATCAAATTCGGCTTATAATACATATACTAAAACCATCACACCTTTATTTCATCTCTGCTTCTGTCTGCATAATGACAGCAATTCTGCAAGCATACATAAGTCAGATATTCAACAGAAGCATCATCATGAATAGATGTAGTGAAACTGGTGGGTTCTAACTTCTGAGGTTGGCCCATTGGATAACGGGTCAAAAGGGATAACTTTTATGTGTGAGTTTTTGTTTGATCTTTTAGTGCTATGAAATACTAATGTATTCTTATGATTACAATAAGACATGGTTTCTTACATAATATATCAACATACCTTTTCCTTTGTCCAGTTTTAGTCATTATACTCTCTTTTACATCCGAGACACAAAAAATGGTTTTGTGTGCAGTCTTGGTCATTTTGTAATTGGTAAACTTACCATTTTATATAAAATTTAACAGTTTCATATATAAAACAATCATTTTTACAGCCAGCTTTTGCATACAAAATGACTGAAATGGGACACGGACTCATCTTTTTAATTGTTCATATATATACCAAAAGGAGTACAGTGACTAAAACTACACAAACAAAAATTGAGAAGTACTATAGTCTTTTTATGAAAAAACTTCCCAAAATCTGATTTATTCTTTTATGAAAAAAAATCCCAAAATCATGTATTATAAGAATCTAATTTCAGTGAACAAACCAAATTAGGATAATAAGTGACTTTTGTTCATTCAACACATCTCTTTTATAGATAATATTTCATATTTACCCATTTGACCAATTAGCAACAAAATAAAACCCAAATTATAATAACAAAAAAACATATTATTACAATACCTTCTTCTAATTTGCTTAACAGCATCAAGAATTTCCATAAGTTGTTGCACCTTCAGATTTGTCGTCCTTTCTTCGCTTTCCAAAATCAAGTTCGTGCATTTCACAACCGTGGTGACTTCATCTTCAACTTTGTTCAAATGTTCATCAACGCGGTCTAAAAAGTCAGCAAAAGAAGTCAATATGGTCAAGCTACTGATTAGATCATCGTTGTTGACAATGTCATGGGGACCTTGCAAAAATCCTTCAAGATTGTCTATTTCATGTTCTGTGGGCAATTCATTCGTTCTTTCTTGTGCTTGATCATCATAATTATCCAGAAAACCTTTTTCCAAATTTTCATTAATTCCCAAATTATCAGAAGATGGAGACATAACACGAACAGGAGATTCAGCATCTTCTTTTTCAATTTCAAGATCTAAAGAAACTGTCTTAACAAGTTGCCTTTCTCTAAGAGATATTGCCTACAACCAAATGCAATATCAAGTGAATATTCAAAATGAAAATCGTAAAAGCTTGCATAATCTTCTTCTTTTTCTAACCATGAGAAACCATTACCCAAAAAACCCACAAGACCTTCAATACCCTGCTAACCAACATGATAATTGGTGCTATAACAGAAACTTATTACTACATAACATTGGTGATATACTGATATTAGAAGCTTAACAGATAAACAAACCTCAGTAAGCTTTGCACACAGCTCATCAAGCAACTCGATTCGACTCTTAGTATTATCTAAAGCTTGCATAACCTTCTTCTTCTGAAATAGCAGATCTCTAGCATCATCATCTTTCCCAGCTTGAACATTAACAGCTGCCTGTCTCTTAAGCCTCTCTGCTGCTTCAGACAACCGCAATAACCTCTGTCTAGCTTTATTAGCTGACATAACCAAATTCATCACTCACATTAATCAATACCAGAGCTATTTATGCTGCCAATAGAAGCATTCAACGAGCATCATCACGATTCCTAATTCTTATAACAAAATAAATAAAAAATCTACAGTTTTAGTGAACTAGGGTTTCTGTTGCGTGTATCGTATTAGCACTTATTGGCTAGATTCATTCACATATGTAACTGTATAATATATAGCAGTGTATGTCTCTTGGCAATAGGTGATTGTATAGCTGTTGAAGGAGGATTCAAATCAATGGAAGTGATTAAGAGAATTGTTGCTGAAATTGTAACAGATTTGGAAGTGATGATTATACCTTTGGTTCTGGTGTTTAATGCTTCAAATTGAATCTGTTCGAGTTGATCGCGTAATTGGTTGGCATCGAGTCGTGAAGCGAAGCATGGTGTTGTTGCCCGTAAACTCCGGTGAACCGTGGTTGCACCGGTGGTTAGCATCATCACCGTCGGAAACATTATCGCCGAAGACTTTGGTCGGTGTAGCTTTGTGATTGATTATGTGTTGAATTTCATAAAATAAATTAAGGATTTACTTGATTTTAGGATGATTACATAGTTCGGTAGTTTATTACATTTTGAATTCATTTTGGCTTTGGGCTTATTTTCATTGGTGTTGGTTTATGAGAAACCGTAACTATTAGAGGAACTATAAAAAATATACGTTATGTATATTTAGTTACGAGTTATACGTGTAATATTTTGAGTTACATGTATATAACTCATGCTTGTTTTAGTAAACTTCATGTTAGTTTTAATAAACTTGTATGTTACACAAGTTAAATAAAATAAAATAAAATAATAATATAATAAAATTTATCAATTATATAACTGAAATTACGTATGAAAAATGACTATAAATAATAAAAAATTCGTATCAATTCTTAAAATTTTGTGTAAATATTTTTTCCAGTAAAAAATAAATATTTTGTTCTAAAACAAACCGTGTAAAAATGTTGTTTTTTAAAAATTTCTTGTTATAACCCCTAGATTTTAATTATTTTTTGTTTTAAAAAATTGACTTTTTAAAAATACCAGTTTTAAAATATTTCGTATTTAAAAAAAATATGCTTTAGAAAAATTATTATTTTATAAAAAATATTATTTAGAGATAATTTTGATAAATAGATATTTTTCTTAATTTATTAAATCTAAAAAGTTTTAAATAATATTATTAGTAATTAAGGTAATTATTTAGTAGGAGAGAGACGAAATTTTTTTGATAAGGATGATTGTAGTGTTGTCATTAGACATCTCAAGATATTATTTTATTTATATGTTATATATAATCTTTATTTTGTTACGAATAAAAGGATTTATATCAACTAACTTATGATTAACTAAATAATAGGATCATAACTTACTCAATTAAACATTAAAATAAATTAAAAATTTTGTGATTAGATATAGATGGTTTTTATGATTTTATGATAAGTTTTGTAATTTTCTCTTCACCACTTCACTATGCCGTATATGGAGCATCCACCACTCCACTGTGCCAATATATGGAGCATTCTTTGACTTTGTTTATGACTTGTTTAACGTGCTTTAATTTTTTATAACCGGCAAACACACCTCTTAAAACACACATCTACATATTTCTCACTTTGTGAGACTCGAACCGATTAAGTTGTGCAGGTATAACATTCCTATTTTGTTTTTTAGGTTTTGAAACTTTCAGCACACTATGTGTCATCAAGATACCGAATAAACCACTTTAAATTTTGATGCATATCTTAAAAACTCATACAGAAATGCTTACTCTAAGTTAATGTACGACAGAAGTTTCTTAAACTTGAAATAAAAGAAGTATCTTTTTCTAAGAATACATTACTATCCTTGTGTTTTGTCTACATATTGTGTAGCAATAAAGACATCTACTCAGTCCGTATATAACGTCACCTTGAGGGGCTTACATTTTCGTATCGTTGCTTACATTCTAAGCAATGATATGCCTTTCAACGCGATACATGTTACCAACATACCACAAAGTAAATACACCACCAAATTTATTATTAAATATTCTGACATAATAATATAAGCATAATAGTAAAGTTCTATTTCTCAAAGTTCATACCACTTCACAATCAAATAAAACAGACACAGACTCATAACTCGCATAAACCTTTATTACTTATGTCCATAATAGTAAAGCTCCTTTAGCATAGTGATCATAATCACAAACCACACCAGATATTTGTTATGACTTAGATACGTGATATTAACAGCGGGACAGAAGCAGGGGTGTCCTCACCCATGACAGGCTGGAAGAGGTCAAGCTCACCGTAACGTTCAAGGACCCGCATTCTGCAGTCCTCTGCAGCCATCTGACCAGTGTGGTAAGCACCATGTACTGAGCCAGGGTGGTCGGTACTTGTTGCTTCCCCTGCAAAGAATAAGTTGTCGACAGGGATCCTTAGCCTTTCATACAGATCATGGGGTTTTCCTACTGCATCATAGCTATAAGACCCGAGAGAATTTACATCACTGCCCCAACGCGAAACCAGATGTTGAATCTGCATTCAGGAAAAAAAAAACTTCACATTAAGTTTCTGTGTTTGGAGTTGCGCCTAATCTCAACAAGATCAAACCACAGTTTTTGAAATTTCAGTTGCACAATAAAACTCATGTTTAATTTATCAATCTCATAGAATCATAACTTTGTTGATTACTCTTGATAAATATCAACATGATCGTTGGTTTATCATAAGTTCAAGGGCATAACCATACAACAAAGGACACATTTGTTGTAATTGAAGTCGCTTTTTTTCCCTAAGTTTGTAACTTCAGAGATTTAATCATTGTAAAACCAAAGTTCAAAGACTTATTTGTGTATTCAGCAGAACTCCATAATGTGTTTTTGATGTTTGCCCTTGTTCTCATTCAAAGATTTAGATTATATTGCAATAGCAACTTTTAACCAAATCAAAGCAATAGATTATTTATTAAAAAGAGACAAAAATGAACAAAAAATTATAAGCAGCAGCCCTCCAGTTTGACATGTACTGAGAAAGACCCGTTTCAAGCCAAATTAGTTTCAAGCAGGACCCATTTCATGCCAAACCGTTTTCCAGTCTGCAGGACCAGGCCATCATGCCACCACTAGCTAAATGTTTAAGAGATATGACTTTTACCATATAATTATTATTTGTAATAGTGTAAAGGAAAGAGAGATTACAGGGGCAGAAGCATCAGGAAGAATCTTTTTGAGATTTATAAAAGCAAAATTAGCAGCAGCATCATCAGATAATTTCTCAATGTCTTTCGCCAGCTGTCCTGCAGGCATATAGACTAGAACAGGATGACCTGTCGCCTTGTGAAGATTAAGAAAGTAGCTACATCCATAAGAAGTCTCTGCAACTACTCCTAAAAATTCAACATTTGGCCAAAAAACTCGGTCAAAATGCAAAATTATTTTGTTCTCAATTCCCACTCCAAGGTCAGCAATGGCTTCTTCCTTCCACTGGGGCAATCTTGGTTCAAATTTAATTATATTCGACTTTAAAACACCAAGTGGAACAGCAATCACGGCTGCATCCGCAAAAAATGTGGTTCCATTTTCAATAGTTACCTTCACGCCATTTTTACGTCTATTTATCTTTGTAACCCTTTGTGAACAAAAAAAGAAGGAAAAAATAATGTGTAAGTTAAGGCTATAAAACAATATGTAAAAGCTTTTAACTTAAAACATAGGTGGAAAATGGAAATTCGATCCCCTTTTACTTACAAACAGGTCAACTTGGGTTGTGTTCTATCTCAGATGGGACACATAAAAAGTTCAGACACAAAGCCACCCAATGTCTAATTTTACAGCAAAGAACCTTCTTATATTGGTTTATTTAAATTTAAACATTTAGAATCTTTTTCTAACAATATTGTTTTTAAAAGTACCAGAAAGGCAAAAAAACTGTTAGTGGGCCAAAAAAAACTGTTAGCGAGCAAACCTAACCATCCCATTTTGACCCATTACCCAACCTGCTAATCTTATATCTTACCTGTGACCTAATCGGATGTCAAGGCCTTTGGCAAGTGTATTTATAACTGGAAGATAACCTCGTACCATAAGCCCATGCCCACCAGGAAGCAATTCTTCCTGCTCAATTAAAAGACCATACAAGGTATGTATAAATAACTACTATTGATAAATATATCTAAAAATGAATATTGATGTATGTTTAGCTCAAATGATCACAGATTTTAACATAATAGAGTTGTGTTATGATAAATATAAGAAAAAAAAACATGCCTTGTCCCAGCATTTAAGAGATATGGTTTCAGCATCTGCAGCAAACCAGCCTTCCATTCTACATAAGTACCACTGCAACACCTTATAAGGAAGCCCCTCCAACCTGTAAGGAAAAAAAAAGTGCATGCCTTTATAACGCTATCCAACTAAAAAGAGAATTTATCATTTAATTGTGAAGATTATTCAATAGAATAAATACCTTAGTTTTGGGTTTCTTTCAAACACAATTGATATTGCTTGCCGTATAGACATGTCTTCAGTGACTTCATCCCTCACTTTATTAGTCTGCAAGCATGAAGAAAACAATGATGAATGAACGAAAGAAAAGATAAAAGTAAAGTATAGTTATAAATATTGTTTATTTTTATTTTTCTTGAGATAGAGAGAGAGAGAGAGAGAGAGAGAGAGAGAGCATGCCTCTTCCAATATGGTCTCGAATGTTTTTCCAACCTGTGAGACTAAATCTTGAGGAACTTGATTTCCATCCATATCAAACAACGCATAACTGAAAAAGAACAATAAAAAAGCAATTGAGTCAATACATCAACAAACAGCAATTTTTAAAATTTTTATAGTTTATTAGGGCCTTTCACGACATCTTTAGTTAAGTTGCACCAGGAAGTACTAAATGGAATGTACTTCCAGTTCAAAGATGGAGTGATTATCCATATAAAAAAAGGAACCAAGTTGTAACAAGCATATAAATTTACTTCTATGGCGCTTATGAACAGTGTCAGTTTTCTAAAAGATATTTTCATGTATAATAAACATTAGCTTATTTCTAACAATGTCAATGATTATTCTGATATTTTGCATTAACTTACCCATCTTGTATAAAAGACTTGAGTTTAATAAAATGTATACATTCTGCACTTGCCTATTACTATCATACAATCAGACTTTAAATTGACCTATCAACATGTACTAAATATGGAAAAGAATGAACTTCATTACCTCTCCAAATCATGGTCATATAACACTGAGTTGTCACCACTGGTCCGATACAAAGGTAGTCCAAGTCTTCCAATAACTGGTGCCAAAGGATTTTCTTTACAAACCCCATGCAACCTGCAAATTTTAACATTAGTGTAAAATGAATAAATAACTCAGAAGATGGTATTATGTATGTTTATACTAATGGAGTGCATTAAGTCTAAACTCACCATGATGCGCCTAAGTCCACAGGAAAACCAAATGAGTAATCAGTACGAACTCGACCACCAATTCTATTACGCGATTCGAGTACAGTAACCTGAAAAGGCATGACATCAATGAAAATAAATGGTTAATTTTTAAAACTATGTCACTACAAAATATATTATTATCAGAATTACTGAACCCAATATGTTCTTTTAGAGTTTAGAGCACCTGAAATGAAGCATCATGAAGTGCGCGAGCAGCAGATATGCCAGCAAAGCCACCACCAATCACAATAACAGATGGTGAGGCTGAACGCCTTGATGCAACATTTGAATAGCAGATTGCTACATATCAAGACGAAACCAGAATTAGATTGCAAGCAGTGGAATTGCTATAAAGACTGACAAACTCCTCAATATTATCAAGTGTCTTGTCACTAGACGAACACGATAGATTTGTAGTTTTCCAACTGATCCAATTAACTTGTTGCCAAAAGAATTATGCCTAGTTCATCACAACTTTCAGGATATATATTGAAAAAAACCTGACTGTACGGATACATATATGTGTGTGTAAATAAATGATATATCCATGTATGTGCATGGGTGCTTATGCATGCAAAAGAAGTTACAATTTTTTTCTTTCTTCAACATTTTCTCTCTGATAACATAAATGAGTGTTACAGACCACATCACCAGGAACAATAATATACGTTCTCAGAATCGACCCCACTAGTTACAATCAATATATGTGTGATGGTAAAATTCAACCAAACCAACAATAAATACTCCAACATAAAGACTGAGACAAGCGGCATACAACCCAAATGGCACCAGCATGTAGAACTCAAACCATACACATAACAATTTTAACTTATACGAAAACTATTCATCATCTTAAGTGAGATACCACAAAAACACTATTTCCCCACATGCATGAAATTATGCAAAAGGCACCGACAATCAATTACACAACACTAAGAAAAGTCTTGTGTGGGGGATGTGGGGGCTAAGTCTTTTATCACATTGATCGTTCGCACTTCACATCAGTAACACCAATCCTCAATTCAATCTAGATTATCCGTAAATCACCCCTAACAATCAACTTCATAACAACTTAAAAATTAAAAAAAAAAAAAAACATAACTACAATCTCACATACAAAGATCGGCACAATCAGAACCAAACATTACAATCAGAACAACACAATTCCTACCAAAAAAGTAAAGAAATCAAAAGTTTCTTAGTTTTACGATCTACCTTGTTTCAATTGGGAATTACTCTTGTCTCCACCTGAATCCATATCCCGATGACGAACTTAAACCAATAAATCTAACCAACGGCACGAAAAACACCAACAACAACAACCGATCAACGCAACTTCTATAATCCAAGGGCTTATCGAATTCAAATTGAAAATTGGAACTAGTCGTCAATTGAGGCGAGTGATGCACAACGAAAAGCAGCAAACAAGTGATGAAGTGATTCGATTTCGACGAATTACAGCCCAGATTCACCAACCAGCTCATGCGTATTGCAAAATCTCTCAAAAACCTCCGGATTATGTACGATCTGAACCGATCGCGATCAAATTGGGGCAAATCCAACGGAATGATGCGACGATGATGGTGATTTTGGGGGATTTAATCGATCGATTGAGAGATTTGGTGTGAATTAGGGTTTGATTGTTGCTGATTGAGGGAGATGAAGAGATCAATCAATACACGTTACTCTGCTCCCTTTGTTGTTATAGAATGCAATATAGAAGTTGTGTGGCATTGTTAGGTTTTCATAAAGTAGGTATATGTTGCGTCGGTTAGTGAAAGTAATGTATACATATAATAATAATATGGTGATATAATAATAATATAGGATAATAATATAATATTATAGTTATAAAATGATATAAATGTGAGTAAATAATGTATAAAGTAGGTGCTGTTTCTGTTGGTGCTGATAGAATATATGGTCCGAACATTTTGTAGATTACTTGTATGGTATATAGAATATGAATAATGAATAATTCGGTAAATAGTTTAATATAAGAGAAATTTTATATTTTATATGATTGATATATACTTTTAAAATCAGTATTTCTACTCCTAAGAGCATGTTTATCTTTATCTTTGTAGTTTGATTAAATATATTAGATTTATTTGAAGTTATCTTTACTTTGTCTTTAACCTCGTTCATCTTGTTCTCTATTTATATTTTTTTATCTTTATATTACTAACAGAATTATTTTATTGTTTTTTTTTATTTTTCATGAACTATCACAAAAATATAGAGGTTGTAAGCATATGAAGCTAAAAGTTGTTAAAGAGTTAAGTAAGATAAAATAAATTCAACCACACTTGATTGCATGAGTAATGCAAGTCACACAAAACAAATGTTGAGTTATTGATGGTTTTAAGACATCACGTAAACTTCGATACGAGTTAAATGATATATCTTATAAGTTTAAGGTTGTGTAATACAAATATTTTTTTTGTTATTTAAACATCTCATTATCTTTATCTTTTTTCATGTATCTACATGTATGTATAGAAAGATAGAGATAATGAAAATAAATAGTTCGTACCTATAACATACCCCTAATTTTATAAGAGTAGATAATACGATCAGTAATATATGACGTTAGTATTGAATATTGAAGAAATTAAGAAATAAGAATCGATGTAATAGCATTATAGGATAAGGTGATGATAATGGATCAAGCATAAAAAAGTATCAAAGTGTGAAATGATTATTAGATACTAATCATAGAACATTTTATGTGCCCTTTCTTTGCCATATTTAAATTTAAAAAATCGTAATGTGGATGCTCTTGTAACAAATAAGATAGTTCAAAAAACTCATTTGTAAATAAACCGAGCTTGATACAAGAGTTGAGCTTGTTTAATTTAAACCCTAAATCATAACTAATAACATAAAAAAGATTATTATGACATATTATTAATAGGATAGGGTTATAGTATAAATAATATTTAATCTAAAAAACATAAAAATGATTGTAGGTTTGACACATATCATTTTATCGTTTTAAATAGGATGACATTTTGGTCATTATGTCAAATACGTCAGCTTATTGTGTCTTATATGTTTATTGTGTCATATATATTACATTATTTTTGTTATATGTATTTTATCATTGTGTTTTACATTTTATATCATTTTGTGTTATTTTACTATTGTTTTTATTAATTATATAAACTTGTTATCTATCATTGTGTTTTACAATTAGATAAACACAATGACTTACTTTCATCAATGTATTTTTTTCAAAACTTATAGTGTTAACGATAACACAATGTATTATTTTTTATAGATTATATTAACTCGTTGTTATCTACCATTGTGTTTTACAATTATAAACACACCATGATATTATTTCACCAATGTAATTTTTAAAGCTCGCATTGTTCAAAATAACACAAAAACGATTAAAAAATATAACGAGACATGTTTTTTATCAATGTTTTTAATATATTAGAACATAAAAAATTAATGTTTAAACCCCTTTGAAAATGCTATGCTTGCCACTATATAAGTTATTATAGATATAAAAATATAGAACATATCTTTGAAAATGCTATGCTTTATCAATTTTAATATAAAAATTGATGAAAACATCGATCAAGAAACTATCTAAACCCCTTTGTATATTTTAAAATTAATTACTTATTATACTTATAAGATCGACCTAGTTCTTCACTCAAAAATTGAATTGATAAATTTAAAGAATTTTAAAATTATTTTTGGTTTTCTATTTAGTATGAAAAAATAAAATAAAATCATTCAACATAAAAGTTTAAAAGAAACATGTATTTATCTTGGAATCTTTCGAAACACAACGATAGCTTAGATTTTGATGCTTTAGATCTATTTCACAATCTAAGATTTTATGAGATATTAACGTTAAGAAAGTGACGCTTATAAAACATACTAAAATATAAAAACATTTTCGCGCATGTAAAATTATGTTAACTACTCTTGCAAGTGTTTTCATGAAACAACTTTTTTCCAAATTAAAATTGGCAAAAAGTCATCTAATATCTACATGTCACAAGATGACGAGAATGGTTAAATGGTCTAGCTACACGTTGAATTGTTTAAAAAAATTAATTAAGAACATCTTATTAAACAACTTGCATTAAATAAAACAAAAAAATAAATATAATCTAAACATATTTATATACACATAAAATACAACTTTAAAGATTTAAATTCATAAACTATAAACATTTTGATTAATTATTATCAGTCCCAAACCTAGGTAAAAAGAAACACGTATCGTATCTGTGTTCGAGTTCATGCATATACATCAATATATTACGAGGTGCGTTTAGTTCACTATTTTATACTCCC
Organism: Flaveria bidentis; assembly: GCA_018326385.1. Lineage (NCBI taxonomy): Eukaryota > Viridiplantae > Streptophyta > Magnoliopsida > Asterales > Asteraceae > Flaveria > Flaveria bidentis. The sequence goes on from BJCM01063300.1 coordinate 14,457, forward strand.
AACCTAGATATTTTATATTCTCTACTTGTAGATAAGTTGGTTCACTATCATGATATTATCTATTATTTCAAGCCACACATATAAACTCGTGCTTATTAGTGAATCTTATACGGTGGACCAACACCAATAAAGCTAACTTACATGGACCTAAAATTAAGGGGTGTAAAAATATCTATATGAAAATTCAAACCTAACATATTTGAAAATTTCTGATATTGGAAATTTTTGGATTTTAGATAGTATGTTTAATTTTTGGATAATTTTTAGAAAATTAGGATATTCGTTTTAATAAAAAGGACATCTGAATGGGACTCTAAAATTTCAGATATTTGAAATATTGGATTTGAATTACATATTAAAATACATTATTCAAAATTTTAGAATATCTAAAAATTCAAATATCTGATTTTGAACACTCCTATCCAAATGATATATTAACACGTATTAAAAAAACAATTAAGGTAGTTAAATTTATTTTAAAAAAATAACAGTTTTGTTATCTTAAACTTTTAAAAGTTTATATAAGATAATGTCATACTAAATAAATGTATTATAATATAGTACATAGATGAAGAAGTTAACTTATTTTATATTTTATATTTCATGGACTATATAATAATCTATCACGTCATAAACTCATTAATGTTTATATAGTTAATGGTTAATGATCTCATTCTATGTTATATCCGATTCGAAGAATCTATGTATGCTCATAGTTTATGGTTAATGGTCCGATGTACATACCATTAATCTTCATAGGTCCACTTAAGTTTAAAGTTTAGTTGTTTATGATTAGTGATCCCTATCCTATGCAATATTCAATATAAAGAATCATCCCACTTCTAGCACTTAAATATTAACACTTTAGCTTGTGACTATGTTATGCACTTAACAAACAAGTTTCCACAATTCAATGGTTATTTCAAAGTAAGATAAGATTAGGTCATATCGCGTTAAAATAATTTATTTTAACATTTCATAAATCTTATTATCACAATTGCTTAGTAGATCATGTTTTAGATTCTAGGATCTATTTCTCTTATTAACAGGAATCAAATAAGTAGTAATTAAGTTATTTGGGATTGAGGGATTGATTACACAAACTACTATTTATCCGATACAAGATATTTATTATAATCGGTACGAGTGTATTTGTCTAATGACACATCTGAAGGAATCAATGTTGCAATTATTGGATCCTTGCCAATTCTTATTATGTGAAATACAATTACATAAAGTAAACTATATGAAGTATGACTGTATGCTTTAAATAACATTATATCTATTTTATAAACCTAAAATTTAAACCTTAAACCTACTTTCAGAAGAATTTATACATTAGAGATATACTTTGAGTAAGTTTCGAGTCACACGACATTTTGTCAAGTTGCCTCTTTGACAATTTAAAAAATATACAACGAATGAAGCCGGTAATATGTGAATAGTCAAAATTGTCATCCTACTTTTTAATTTTTGACCACAAAAAGAATGGCAAAAAGATAAGTTTTGATGCTTATGATAATAGTTACACATGTTGCACCTTACATTATGAGTGTATTGTCAATATACACAATTAAATACACATTTTCAAGCTTGTTAGTTTTTTTTCCTGCATTTTTCGAATCATGTTTGGTTGCCTATGTTAGAGAGTAAGGACTCAGTACATGGGTCATCACTCGCGGTGAGGCTTTCACTAGCGTTCTGCCAAAAGTGATTTCTTAAAGCCTTAAACTTAGGATTTATAGTTGAAAAGCCCGGGTCTGATAGCAAATCTTGAACATTGGTTCGACCCTCTAGCATGTTCACGGCTTGAGACATGGTTGGTCTAAGTGTCGGTGATGCATTCGTGCATAAAAGGGCCACGTTTAGAATTGTCATTGCTTCCTCTGATGAGTATTCAGACCCTAAGTCTGGATCAACCAGATCTAATAAGCAACCTCTTTCTTGTAAAACATACGCCTGCCAAACAAACAAACATACATACATATATTACGGTTTGACTTTTTGGGTCAAAGAATGTTGGTTTGCGGTAGTGAAAGTTTTTTCTTGACAATGTGATGAATTTGTACGGTATAATGATGTAAAATACGATTCATTTGAAAATTGTGGAAATAGTCTGATCATTCACTTGAAACCATGATAATGAGTTCCAAAAAGCAAATCCAAACAGTCCATAAAAGTTGATGAACCAAAATGTGAAAATTTTGCTCACCCAATCAAGAAGGTAAACAAAGTCTTCTGTGGGCCTGTAGTTGGTGTTGCTTTTTCCGCTAACAATTTCTAGCGTCACAACTCCAAAACTATAAACATCTGCCTTAGTAGTCAAGTAACCACGCATGGCATACTCTGGAGCCATATAACCTCTGGGAACCAAAAAAACATAAACAAAATAATAAAATTTGAGAACGAAACACAATTATAAACTATTAAGTAATCATAAAGATAAGGAGTGGTAAATTTGACCATTAACTTATAAATGAGTTGATTCGGGTTGTGTTCTATCTTAAACAGGTTTACTTAAAAATATGAGCTAAAAGAAGAACGGGTCATCCACAAACTCTAATATTTATGCATAGAATCTCCTAAATAACTTTTTATTTAAATATTAAGATATTCAATTAATAATATGCTTTTGCCATCATAATGGACAAAGAAGTGTTGTGGGTAAACTCATCTTGACCCGACTGGAACTAAAAATTTACCCGTTTCAACCTTAACAAGTTTTGACTCGTATACAAATGAGTAATCGAAGAACATACATCGTTCCTGCAATACGAGTGCTGATGTGTGTATTTCCGTCATCATTAAGCTTTGCTAAACCGAAGTCGGATATTTTTGCATTGAGTTTTTTATCAAGCAAAACATTGCTAGTCTTGATATCTCTATGCACAATTTTCAGTTGTGATTCTTCATGAAGATAAAGCAAACCTCGAGCTATCCCTAAGCATATCTTCAACCTCACGGGCCATGTCAGTTTTGCTTTTAACACTTTGTCCCGCCCTGTAGGATTTAACACAAAACATTGGAATTCTCTACATTAGTGTGAACAAGATGTTACTTTTTCCAAATAAATTTTGATAATTGTTATAGAGGTGGGCATTTCAGCCCATGGATTGATTTAGATTGTGTTTTATCTTAAAAAGGGTCAAATATAAGATCCAGCTAAAAGAAGATCCAAATAGGTGGAAAGATATTGTAATAATCCTGTAACTAATTTTTTTTTTTGGCAAGTCATGCCGGCCTGTTTTGAAATGTACTAAAAAACGATCCATTTTGAGTTTCTGCCCGATTTCGTTTTGACCCGTTACCCCAAACTGCCCATCCTGGCATCTTTGCTAATTAATATTCTAAGCTTACCGAAAAGAGCACGAGATACACAATTATTTTCCATGTACTCATAAATCAAAGACAATTGGTTCCCTTCAACACAACATCCATAAAGTCTGACAAGATTTGGGTGTTGTAGTGCTGAAATCATGCCAATTTCATTGACAAATTCACGGGTTCCTTGTTTTGACTTCGATGATAGTTGTTTCACAGCAATTATTGTCCCATCCACCAATTGACCCTACATAACATATGGCTTATTAGTAACACAAAATAAGAAAACGTTGTGTTATTTGACTTGTGTTTTGATCAATGACAACTTAACACAATAATACTACCTTGTAAACAGCACCAAAACCACCTTCTCCAAGCTTGTTTGATGGATCAAAGTTTTTAGTTGCAGCTTTTATTTGTCTTAAAGTGAATATCCCTGTTTGTAGATCTAGACCTCTGAGCTCTGTTAAACAGTTAGTCTTATGATAAGTTGTTGCAATATGACATCATTAGCAAAAAGAACTAGAGATAGAAATATGGGTGAGCCGGATAATGGGTTAAATTGAGACGGGGAATTTTTTAGTACATGTTAAAAAATGGCTGGATTGTTTGGCTCGCATGCGACACTTTCTAGTTTATTTTTATAAAAAGTCTATAATTGGTCAATGTGTTTAATTGTTAATGATGATTATTACAGTGAATGCTTGAATCTTTGAATACGACGACTTAGGAGACTTGGGTATCATATATAGGTTTGGGAGACATTCGAACCATTTTACCCCTTTCAGCCGCTTCTCTTTTAGCTAAAGCTTTTAACGTCATCCATTTAAAAAGATAACCCATTCTTTCATAATTGGGTCGATATTGCTACCTCTAATTAAAACCATCAGAAGATAATGAAAGATTTACCTCTATCTACTGCTTTTTTCCCAATAAGGTAGCCTTTTCTCCACAAGATAAAAACAACTAAAATTACAAAAAGCAGTCCTCCACCAACCGTCCAAACTATTAAACGAACTTGAATCTTTTTTCCAAAATTTGGGGGAACAAAATCTATACAAAATAAGAGGATGAAGGCAACAATGAGCAGCATTATAACACAATAATATGAGTTCAGAATGAAATCATACTCATTACAGAATACAGGAACCATCCTGAAAAATCAGCATGGGATTATAGTAATTGATAGATTGTCAAGTACTGAGGGGGAACATTCTTAATTTATGATAAAATCTTGTTATATGTTATTAGTATTAGCACATATTATTATTAGTATAATTATTAGTATGATTATCTTATTTTGTATAGATTAGGTTCCTTTATATTTCATCCCTAAAATAGTGCTAGTATGGTTATGACTTGTACTCTATATATA
>BJCM01063301.1:0-18741 GCA_018326385.1 Flaveria bidentis
GTGTGTATGTGTGTGTGTGTATAACTAAGTATCGATTAATGCGGATGAACAATTTCTTGCAATTTGGTTAAGTATAATCTAATGCGAGCAATAAGGTTTAGTGCGGGTAACAATACCAATGTGGATGAGTTTGGAGGCAAATGCAGGCAAAATACATGTGTGGGCCAATGCGGGTAATAGTCTTCAATTCAAATGGGTTAAAGAACAATGCGGGTAACAATTTTCAATGGGATGGATTAAAGATTGATGCGAATAATAGTCCTCAATGCGGGGGATAAACTCAACGCATATTAACTAATGATCAATGCGGTTGAGTTGAAGTTCAATTCGGATGATTTAAGATAGAATTTAGCTAAGGTAAATCCTAATGTTAACAACGGTACAAATACTAGTGTTCAAACCCTTTTGTTCAATTTCATACTTAGCATTTATTTCATTATTGATTAAACCTTATTTCTAGGAATCGATGTGACCTCATATATCTAGAGTTTATACTGAATAAGGCATGTAAACAATTCTGTCATCTATCATGTTAAAATATCATAATCGTTCGAACATGAAAATATCATATTTATATATAAAATCAAAAATTTTGATAAAAATACCACATGTAAGTATGCATATCAGCCTCAAAGGTATAACAAAACAAAATATAGGAAAATCTAAAACTCATATTTTAAAGCTTTCAAACAAACCTTAGAACCAAGAAGATAGATTTATAGATCTACAAGCATGCACACTTAAAGTTACCAACTTTTTTCACTAAAACACAATATAAACATCACTAAAACCTAGATCTAGCTTGGATCTATGAAAAACATAGAAAATTTCAAACCTTTTAGCTTGTCATTTGATTTTTTTCCTCTTTAAACTCTAAATTTTATATTTTAAACTGTAGTTTTCTCTCTCTAGCTTCTTTAAAAAATATTTTAAATGTAAGAAATGAGGCCGGAAGAGGTGGCTCATTTTTCTCTTATAGCTGATTGTTTAGGTTTTTGTGTTAATTGTAAATTTTCTTTTATTTTCTTTTTATCCAATTAAATAAAAATTTGGGGTGTTACAAAACACGTTTAGTAACCAATAAAATAATCTTATGTACATGTACCTAAACTTATTTGACACATAACTAAATCTTCACTATTAATACTAAGTTATTTCAGGGACAACTTAATCATCTTAGAAGTTTACGACGAGATACCAACTTGCGGCGTTTTTTTTTGTAAAAAGGACGTTACGAAAAATAACACGTATAATTAAACTATATATCTAATGTAGATACTCGACATATGTGTGTGTATTAATTTTTTTGAAACGTAAATCTGTCTCTTATTTAAAAATAAGGACAATAAATTATGTGTAAACTTGATGGATAATTTAACTATCAAAATTTATTTAGTGAACTATAAACCAAACTGTTAGTTGAAAAAAAAACCGAAAACCATTTAAATCGTCAGCATAATTATATTAAAGATTGAACTTGTTTGTTAAACAAGCTCGTAATTTAGGTTTAAGCTCGACTCAACGTTTTTTAAACTCAGTTAGATTCTAGTAATTTCAGAAAGGGTTATAGAGTTTACACCATATTAACCAATAGCATGCAACCAAGATAATTAATTTATCAAATGAACATTAGAAACTTAAAACTTTAATTTCTATTAGACCATACGAAACAAATAAGCAATATTAAAATACTGTAAAATCATTAAAAGGCAGGATCAATAAGTTGGGAGGATGGCTAGTCCCCACCTCATATAAAAGTCCACGCAAATTTATTGTAACACTTTATCGTTCGCATACAAAAAATCTAAAAAATCTATTCATAATTAGTGTAATTGGTAATAGTTTAAGTTAATAATTTTATATTTATAGCATTACTAACTTGTACGTAATATTGAACCTTTTAACAGTTTAAGCTAAACAATAAGACAAATAAATTAAAAACATATATATTTTATGATAAAATTGTAACAAGTAATTATTATCTTGTGAAACGAAAGGTTGCGAGTTTCAATTATAAATAAACGCCATTAGTATTATGATGGTTCACATTTGTTTGTGAAAGGGACTTACTGGATCAAAAGTCTCGTGTCTTAACGTCTTGTCCACTAAAGAAGTATAGAATAAAGTCATATTAATATCCAATAATTTAATATCAATATCTAACGTTTTAAAAAGAACGGTTGACACATAACTACTTTTATCAATTAAATAACTTTTATTAATGTTTTCATCTAATGTTATTACCAAGTTATTACATAAGTTGAATAAGATTTTAAAATTCATCATAGAATTGTAATCACTTTAACTTAAACTTACCATCTTGATCTAAATAATACCAACCGAAGACTAATAAATAAAATGAGAACAAACATATTTGGGGTTACAAAAGTTTCAAAAGTGACGCCTCATTTATATATTTATTAGAGTAAATTACACAGGTGAATCATTTGATTTGAACAAAGTAACATATTTAAAAACCAAATAGAAAATATAAGTTTGACTACTAACTTTTAATTTTAGAATTAGATACTAAGGCTAACTTCGTGAACTTTTATGTTAAATTAGGATAAAAATGTTAGTACTCAAATTGATCTGGTAGTTTGAACAATCTATTTGACTCATTTCTATTTAAACTTATTTTTTTATTTATTTATGTGTTTGACCGATTACAGATAAAACAAAACCTAAGTTAACCTTTTTATAACTGTGATCATTGCTTTTTTTTCCACTTCAATTCTTGCTACATATAATTGTTTATAGTTTTAGAAGAAACATGACGCATCAGAAGTAAGAATGAAACATTTAAGATTTGCAATTTAACAAGTACAACCATCAAATGTGAATCTTATGAGAAGCTTAAAGCGAAATTGCAGATACTCATGGCCCAAGCTATCCTAATATACATTTTAGCCTCTAAACCATCCTTTAAGAAAATTAACCTTAAAGCGAAATTGCAGAACCTCGTGGGTTGGTTGACATGTGTGAGTCAATATCACTTGGACCAAGCCATTTTTGCTGTTAACATCCAAAATATGATGTCTACAAACCAAGTTGTTGATGAAGGAAATAGAAGTAAAGTGTTACATATCAAGCGCTAGTTAGGTCTAGCTATTAAAACAGTGACTTTGTGTGTGGCATCGACGTTTCAATTTTAAAATTGTAGTTTATATAATTGGTTACTATGCTAATGGGTTGTTTGGATGTGTGACTAAACTAATTATTGTATCTAGAGCTAGGTCTCATGTTTAGTTTTATTATTTCATTAAAGTAATAAGATTATGATTTTTGATTATATAGAATAAAGGTAACCAGATTTTGGATATAAAGGTAAGAAGATGTAAAAAGATGAATTTTTTAGATGTATGTAATATTATATTTATTCATCCTTATAAATGTCAATTTGGGCCCATTCATATATAAATGGATCAAAGCAAACGAGTTTAACTGAAAATGAAATGAGTATGGGGTCAACCGGGTTTAAAATCATTTGAAGTATGCTAAAGTACATAAAAGCTAAAGAACCTTATGGATACTTTCTAAAAGGAAAATTTTGAGTTAGATTATTAGTTTAGCATTATAGTTTTGTAATTTATTTTAACTCTGATGATTATAAATCATTATAAATCATTATAAATCATAAAAGCGAAAGAAGTGTTAGCGGCCTTGTCCAACCGGACTCTCTAAAATATTGGTTCTCTTCGTTGATGCTTGTTTTGTTGCTCTGGATTCTTGAAGTTGTAATAATCATTAATCGCCTAGGAATCTATATAAATAAACCATAAATGAATATCATAATTTTCAATAACTTTTTGAACTCATATTCCATCTTGACAATTTCATTTTTTTTAACGGCCAACTAATTAAAGTCCGGCTACCCGATCATTAAAAATAACACAAAAATGATATAAAACATAAAACACGATCATTATTTTTTTTGATCGTTATTGTGTTATCTTAAAACACTATGAGGTTAAAAATGTATTTATGAAATAGTATGATTGTGTACTTCTAGTTAATAGATTACAACAAATTTATATAATTTATAAAGCAATGATAAAAAATAACACATTGTGTTATCTTGAATACTATAAACTTTGAAATATACATTGGTGAAATAACATTATAGTGTATTTCTAATTGTAAATACAAAGATATATAATAATTTTATATAATCCATAAAACAATAACAAAAATAACACATGTTATCTTGAATTCTGTAAGTTTTAAAATAAATATATATTAGTGAAATAATATCATGGTGTCTTGACCATCTGTACAATGACAAACATAACATATAATGATTTATAACATAAACACAGTGATTTAAAACGTACAACACAATGATGAATACATATGACAAATTGTTGCAAAAATCGGCCCTAGGTGCCGATTAATCGGCGACTATTCGCAAATCGGGAGTCCACCTTGGCGCTTTCACGTAACCGAACGCACTAATTTGTAATCGGTCAAAATCGGACCTAGGCAGTCTTAATCGGCTAAAAATCGGTGATTCCGGCGAATTTCCTGTAGGGTTCCGGTGAGATTCTGGTGACTTTGAAAAATTCCGGCCAAAACTTAAAAAATCCGGCAAAAACTTAAAAAATTCGACCGAATATGTATATTTATATATAAAACTAAACTTTTTTTTATTAAAACTATATATTAAAATGTGTATATATATATATATATATTATATATGAAAATTCCAAGCCAATTAATCCATAGTCCATACCTTACCGTCAGACTAGCGCCTAATGATTTTTACAACATTATATATGACATAATAAATTGATGCTTGGCACAATTAATGAATTGACATAATAAGATGAGATATTTGACAAAATTACCAAAATGTTATACTTTTTAAAATAATAAAAGAATATATGTAAAACGTGTAATTCTTTTTAAAAAATTTAGATTAAGTAACCAATTACTATAACATTATCTTAATCGTTAATAGTTACACCAAATTCTCAAACACATAATTTATTTAACTCTCAACAATAAGACTAGTGTATTGTATATTTAATTATGAATAGAGTTGTATGAGGGATTTGTGGGGACATCCACTAATGATGCTGGATTAAATATGGAAGGTATTGTCCCCTAGTTTAAGGGCTACATGAACCAAGTTTAGGGCAATCATTCACTTGTTTATTAAAGTAAGCATAGATCTAGCAATACCCATGTGAGAGATTCTATAAACTTTATATGTGTTTAAAAAAGTATTTCTAAACTTGTTAGGATATGTTATTTTCTTAAATACCCCCTTAGATTTGGGTTTATACATAATTTCCCTAAAAGTTAACATACTTAGCTACCCCCCTTTGAATATCCTTCTTAACCTTTAAAAGTCCTGTAAATCCATAGGCTAAATGATCATATATACAAAGGAAAAGCAAAGTAGATTATATTTGTGAGATGTAAAAACTAGACTTGTGTTTGTCTTTTAGATGTATGGAATGTTTCTTAATTGGGAAGATTAAATTGGCATTAAGCACATATGAAAACAAAAGAAATGAGTTTGAGATGTGTATGCCTAATTGGATTCGAAAGATGTTTAATGAAGATACTTGCTAATAAAAACAAAAAGGAATAGTATGAACGCTGATTTATCCAATTACGCATTATATATTTTTTGTTTTAAAATCACAACCAACTGACATGTTAGCTAGCACTATCGCGCGATGCAATGTTAAGAATAATCTACCAAAGAATATAAAGATATTATTATTTGATACTTTACATGAAACGACGGGAGTGTGGAAATAAAGTTAAACTAGCTGGTTGAAAGAGACAGACGAAAAAGAAAACATGAAAACATGAAAACATGAAAACATGAAAACATAAAACAGAAAACAGAAAACAGCACAGCCGAATTACAAACAGAAACAGTAATAATATATATATATATTAATAACAAATAACAAACACTTGAAAAACATAATAAAAAATAAAATAAAAACAAGATCCACCTCGAACACCCACACCCTTTCTTGAGTTTCTTCTCTCTCTCTCTCTCTCTCTCTCTCTCTCTCTCTCTCTCTTTCTCTCTAGATTGGGAGCCTTCCTTTGATCCAACATCTGCAACATCATTCTGCAACATCAATCTGCAACATCATTCTGCAACATCAATCTGCAACATCATTCTGCAACATCATTCTGCAACATCATTCTGCAACATCATTCTGCAACATCATTCTGCAACATCATTGATCATTCTGCAACATCAACATCTAGATTGGGTGACTGCTGAATCAATCATCCATCATCCATCATCCATAGCCGATAGAGATGAGGGAAGAAGATGATCAGTCCAATTGGTTCTCAAAGTGGGAGGATGAGCTGCCGTCGCCGGAGGACCTTATGCCCTTATCTCAAACCCTAATCACCCCCGATCTCGCAATCGCCTTCGACATCCGGACCCCAAACAACCACAACCCGACGTCGTCGCTTCAGCACCACCAGCCACCCACGCCCATTTCTTCCCAACACAATTCCGGCGAATTCGACTCCCCTGAACTGGGCGCCGATGAGCCCGCTCGAACCCTAAAGCGCCCGCGGCTCGTGTGGACGCCACAGCTTCACAAGAGGTTTGTGGATGCGGTGGCCCACTTAGGAATCAAGAACGCCGTACCCAAGACCATAATGCAGCTCATGAGCGTGGACGGGTTGACCCGAGAAAACGTCGCTAGTCATCTGCAAAAATACAGGCTTTATTTGAAGCGTATGCAGGGCCTTTCTTCCGGTAGCGCTGGACCCGGCTCCGTCGGAGATTCCGCCACCGATCATCTCTTTGCCAGTTCTCCGGTGCCGCCTCATTTTCTCCAACAGGGTCGCCCCAATTCCGATCACTTTCTCCCGTATGTTCCGGTGTCTGCACTGCAGCACCACCACCATCACCAGATGCCTGCGCTCGCCGGACATCATGCTCCATTGCAGCCACGCTATGGTCAAATTCGGCATTTTGGGTCTCCCAGAAATGGCCAATTTGAGCATCCTTTGCTCAATCGGCAAAATCACCAGGCCATTCATAGTCATACGCCAGGGCCACCCACGATCCATAATCATTCTGTCCCATCATCTTATGGGGATGACTTTCAATCACCTAATGCTAGAAAGGTTCTGACTTTGTTTCCAACAGGAGATGACTGATTTTGGGTAACTTCTTATTCCCGTTTTTCTTTAATCATTTCACTTTGTGAATTTTGTGCATTTGTAAATTCTTAGCTATATGTTGCTGATAAAGTATCCAAAGTATACTTGTGTGTCCTTAAAATTATATGGAAATTTTGCTGGCTATGCAGCCCAATTTAGAGGTTAATGGGGTGTTCATTCACGGCTTGTGCTTATTATAAGAAACAGATTATCAGCCTACTGAAAACAACTCGTTCCGTCTAAGGGTTAGATCATTACTTTGAATCAGCCAAGAATAATCAGTTTGATATAAGCAACCTCAAACTACTTATTGAAAATGGTTTATATTTCATTCTAGAATGAGCACATTACTCTGCATCCAAACACTCAAAAGTAATACACAAAATATGCCAAAGAAAGTATCTCCGTGTTAGAATAGAGGAGGGTAAACAAGTAATTATATCATTTCAATCAATGCTACGTTTTTCTTTTATCTTGTATAAAACTGATTAGTGAACTAAATCGGCTTGATTGATGATAGGGATGATGGTAAACGCAAATGCAGATATATCAGGCTCAAGCATGAGGACTAACAACAACAAAGATTAATGAAGTTATGTTCACATTTACTAAAAAATTGAGCATGTATTGGCAAAATGGTAAATTTCTACTTCTTTTTATTATTTCTAGTTTAGATTTGTAGAGATCACTTTGAGTTTGTTGTAAATTATTGGTTTCTGATAAGTTTTAAAACTTGTTATATTGACTTCATTAGTTAAACATGATTCTAGTTTCATAACTCTTAAGCTCTGAATTCATCATTGATGCGTCTCTTATATATATGCATATCTATGCACACACACATATATCGATCTAAACTGATGACCAGCCTATATTCTGTAGTTTTCATACCATTGTTGATCCAGATGTTCTTGTATTTAGTTAAATTATGTTCACTGTCAAAAAGTCTAAAATATATTGTCACGGTTGAATACATTCAACACCGTGGATCTTTCAACTGTTTCCAGATTTTCGGTTCTTGTTTCAATAATCTAAACTTTTCTGATGATATCGTATTCTTTAGATGTTGGTTTCTGCTTTGTTACAAGCGATTTAGGGGATGTTTGTGACTGTTCATTAAAACTGATTATCTTCTTATGTTTTCTTATCAAATTAAGTGGTTTAGAATTAGCAATTAGAAACTTCGTGTTTAAAATAACTTATTTGGCTTACAAATAATCAGATAAGCAGTTTTAAACACTCTCAAAGCAGTTTATTGATGTAACAAGACACAATCAGTATATAAATTTCAAACACCTTAAAAATGTTAAAGATGCTAACTTGGCTAATACTGTGCCATAGAAATACAAAACACTTGCATTCTAAAATTTTGAACACCATATTTGAACCTTTTAGGTTTTCCTTTTTTGTTTTTTGTTTTTTTTTTTGTTTTCTTTGAAATAAGCATGTCCGTTCATTTTCATCACTTATTAGATTGATTTTTGTAACTTAAACGAATAATTGAGAGGTGTTTGGAACTTTGGATACATTATACATATTTAAGTTGATTAATACTACAATAAATTATATAAGCCAGTTCACTTCGCTGGATCATTCGTCAGATTGATTTTTCTATGAGCTAAGAGGTTTGAATGAGGGCGTTTGGATACACATTTAAGTTTATTACTGCTAATTGAAGTCAAAGTATTAAGGGATATATGGTCAAAATGGTCAAGTATAACTAATAGTCTAATATTGATTGTGATAATCTAATTAATTACAAATGCATTCAAGAAAATTACATAATTAAGTGTAATTGAGATTAAACTAACATTCGTGAAGTTTAAACAATTGAAAAAAAAAATACTTTTCAAATCCAAAATCCTGATTCATGTGTATTAGTCAATAGATGCGCATGTAGCATTCATTTTGCATCTAAGACATTTGCCCTGGTTGTGAGTTAAAGTAAAGTCAGGTAGACGTCACTTAAGCAAGGGTTTTGATCGCCCACACTGCAAAATGATCTTATGAGTGTAACCTATAACATATTATTATGATTATTGTAATCAATATTCAATATTATTATTATTATTATTATTATTATTATTATTATTATTATTATTATTATTATTATTATTATTATTATTATCAACATCATCACTATTATTAATTGATATTATTACATTTCTTAAAAAATTTAAAAACTGTAAATATAATTTATAAAATAAGTTTTAAAAAATTAATATTAAACATAAATATATTATTAAAAACGATAAACATAAAACTACAAGAGGAAAACATGTTTTAAAACATTTCAGAAGTTGACATGCGAACGAGAAACCAATAACTTTTATACCTTGTTCATCGTTCCACTCGACAGGTTGGTTCATCTTTCCACTCGACAGGTTGGTTCATCATGGTGCGTAAGTGGATCGTATTAAACTTTGACTTATGCGTATGTGCCTCCATTTTGGGTATCATTAACCCATTGAACAGTGACTTTCTTCCTGTCACATGCAGGTACGAAATCATCACTAATGTTTCAAGCGAACAGATGTATAAACCCACTCAATTCAAGTGAACAGATGCATAGACTCGCTTGATTCAAATCATTGTTTTGGTTTACGAGTTTGTTTGGATTCATGGTTGTAGTAGTATGTGTTTTATAAATGAAGTAAAATGGTGTAAACTTTGGTTATTTGTGGGACTACTTATACTACATTTTTCAAAGAAAAGAAATAATTTAAAATCACAACAGGTGAAAATTACTGACCAATTTAACTGTTATTGCCGTGAGCCTTGTTGCACTAGACCACCCCAATGAACAGGCAGCAAGGCTACGCCTCCAACTACGAGATCATTACACATTGTCTAAAAAAACTGAGTTCAGTAAAAGACCAAAAAAGAAGAAAAGACTTCTACCAATATGCATAAAGCTTCAACACAAAGTACAAACAATATAGAATCAAACAAAGGTTTTTGACAAATAGCTGCAAGTAACAAGATAAATCCTAGTACAAAACAAAATCGATGTTGTTCCAATTCAATGTAGCTGATCTTTAGCTCCTATGTGAGCCTATCGGTTTTGCGAGTAATCAAAACTCAAGGGCTGCTGCTGACAAAATGGTGCCTGCTATAAGACAGTCCAAATATCATACATCAATTATATAAAAATATCACATTGTAGCACACTGTTAACTGTTTTATAACAAATATTGAAAAGAAATGTAGAAGATAATATTAAAAAAGGTTATATGATTTAGAAATATAACAGATACAAAACCAAAAAAGGCTTTGTTTGTACTTTTTTTTACTCCAACTTCAGATTACAACAATCAAATAATCAGTATAAAATATATAAATCCAATACCCGGTTTAGGTTTGAAAATCATTGTAATGTATTGAAATTACAAAAGCAATTCATGTATAATCACGTACCTGAAATACAGCATGTCTAAACAGCTCATTTGTGTGTGCATACATCAAGGAATGAGTTGGCCACTGCGCATAAACAGCATCTCTTGATATGTGATTCATTCCACCAACAGCAGGATATGGATTCATACCCAAACTCCCATAGCAAACGGGTGATTGACTTTGACCGATTGGGGGTTGACCAAGATGCTGAATCACAGGATCGTATCGAACGGATGCCGGTTGAAACCTTGGTGAACTCAAAGGCAACCAGTTAAACCCTTGACTCACAGGCTGGTTCCTCACATACCTATTAAGTTAACAGTAATGATATATTGGGAGTTAGAAGCTAACCGTTTAGAAGAAATAAAAAGTTAAAATAACTTTGGTTATAAAAATCTTATAATCCTTCCATCGAGAGCTGACAACCTTAAACTATTTATTCAAAAAATTGTCAAATTGTAATACATCTATTGAAGGTGGCAACTTTGACCATGCACTTGTCAATGGGTAAAGTTCTACAAAGAACTAACACATCAAATCGGTGGAAAGTTTAATAAAGTTTATGAATAATGCATTGAACCTAACAAATTGTTTATTACAGTTATTAGATTCAACATAATTGATTCATTAGAAATAAAAGAAAACATTGTTCCAGGTAAATCGTACTTAAAATATTACGTCTTAAACCATTACAAAAAATATATATATGTTTTGTCAATTACACATCCCTATGACACCCGCCTTTACATGGGTCAAATGCTCAAAAGTGAAATTTTTAACAGTAATTGGAGCACATCAAAAGGTTTAATGAATCCAAGTTCTGCAAAGTGTATTCAAGGGCTTGCAAACTCCTAAAGGGTTCTATTCTACATAAAAGCTGCTATTTTGCCACCTCTAGATTACATTAAAAAATGAGGATCATATTCAACATCATAAAAAGTTCAAAACATACCGTTCATAACTACGATCATAGTCAGGATCAGTTAAATCCTTTTCCCTGTCCCTAAGAATGGCTACACAAGATGTATTTCCATCCACAATCGAGTTTTTAAGCTCTTCATTCTCATCACCATTAAAATTACACGAACTCTTTCCTTCTGAATTAGTCCTTAATGGTGCACCCTCTGGTTGAGGACTAAAAATGCGGGCCCGGGCTCGATCATAATCTTCCTTCCTTTCTTCAACAGTTTTTAAGGAATCAGATTTCAATCTCACATTTGTTCCATCAGACGATGATTTTGGCCTTGGTTTTAAAACAATCTTGATATGCTCATATTTTTCATTTTCTGATATTTTACTTGGTACATCTGATAAACAGACTGCAGGGTGTTTGGTTTCTGTCGACCGTTTGACCAAAATACGGGTCCCTTGACCATCTGAAAATTTATCAAAAACCATGGTTTGAAGACCATAATGTTGTGCAACACGGTGAGCCGCAAGGCGAAGATAAGATGTTGGGAAATGTTGGAACTCAAAAAAATCTTGTTCAGTGTTTTGGATAAACTTCTGAATATCAAGTTCCATTCGAAGAACTGAAGAAAGAAAAGAAATAGAAATTTAAGTTTTAAAAATAGAACATTCATAAGCTAAATATTTGAAGCTGGTATAAATGATAAATTGTACATAGTTAAAATGGTAAACAAACAAATGTACCCAGTGAACTCTATCGTAGGGGATAGGGAGATTGCTCCCATTGAGACCCCTAGCTCCAAAATTTATCTTTTTTCATGAACAGCTAGTAACCATATAACATACAACATATAATACAATCCAACATAAAATTCATATAGCAAAAGTGATGTATCAAACATTACATATAGCATACAATAATAGTATCATCAAGATAGCTTATAATGAAATATCATATAATAAAGCTAAAAGTGTTAGAATCTAGGCACCAATGTAAGAACAAGCTAAAGAAAATCTAAATTAATGAGGTCAAATTCTGCTCACAAATGTTAAGGACAACCTAAAGCAAAGATATACAATTATACAAACAAGTTAAGATGTGACCAAGCTAAGCTAAGGTAAAAAAAAGTGTAGGGGCAAGCTAAATTCCTACAACAAAATTATATATATTCTAATAGTCCATAGCCTTAATCCGGCGTCTCCAAAAACTCCTATCCTCGACCATGTCCTCCGAAAGGTGCAAATCTAGCAAATATAGCAAATCATGTCTAATCACTCATCCCAAGTCAGTTTGGGTCTTCCTCTACTCCTCTTCTCCTCCACTATGGAAGTTTCAATAGTTAAAATAGCAACTCTATGACTAAAATGTAAATTCAATAGCATATGCTTGATCAGTACAAAAAGTAAAATCTTGTAATTCAAGCCGCCATTCAGAGCACTTATCAAACAATACCAAATCCAGTTAGAGACTTCGATACATTTGGTTTGAATCATATTGTAGCAATGTAGCCTTTTATAGTACCATACTATATTCCCTCTATTTATAATAATTCCTATATAGTGTTATTACAATTCTCAAGTTCCATACATTCATAACATAGGAATTATTATAAAGTGTTGAATCATATTGTAGCATTTAAGCAAATCACTCTTAACATGTAAGAACAAAATTACAACTGCATTTAGATAACTATTACAATCCCCAAATACCATACATTCATAACATTAAAACAGATCACTCTTAACATAAGACAATTACAGCAACATGCTGCCTTGAGTTAAAGATGTTCAGGGTTGTTTATCCTAGGTCCAAACTGCTTATATAACTATCATTTGTTTGTGACCATAATAAGCTTTATAAAAAAAGGCAGTTTAAAATAATTAAGCAGTTATAATACGTAATCCAAAACACCCCTTGATGTGGTTTGATGCTTACAGCATTCGTGAAATAATCTTGAGTCCAATGGTGGTTTAAATTGAACACAGCAGCTTGCGTTATATCACTGGTTATTAGTTTTTCAAGACCATGTTGATTCTCTAATTAATCAGATCTAGAGCTTATGAGACAATAATAACTCTGCTAACCCTAAAATAAATAAAAAAATTGAGGAGGACACAATAAAACCCCAAATCACACCATACTAATACGCCCCATAACAAATGAACCAATAGATCGACGAAACAGTACATATATTAAATAGAATTTAGGGAAAATTGAAAGATAATAAAAAAGAACTAACTGGTGAGACGATGACGAGGGTTCTGAAGAGCCTCAACCAAGAAAGGATCCACCCCCATGAAAGCGTAAGAAGGTTCCGTCGTTGCAGTGGTGGTTACTGATGGGACTGAATTACGGTGCTCCATCGTATCTTTTCTTGATCAACAGAAGTTAATCAAACAATTGAATCTAATCTAAGATCTAAGATAATATCATATGTAAGTATAGGTATCCGATAACTCCAGATTGGATTTGGAGGAAGAAAGAATCTTCTCCTCTCTCCTATATCCCAGATGGGAGAAGGTTCAAGAAGAAGAAACTTTTGTGGTTCGATCGATTAATCTTCTTATCTTAAGGCCATCGGTCCGAAGATCACAGCTTTTTAAGACTAGGGTTAGATTCAACGTGAAATCGTTCGTCAACGCATCAGCCCAATTCAATTCTTGTGGGCTTTGGCGTTGGTGACAATTCTCATGCCCATCTCCTTCGCTACCATTTTTCCATCAAATGGTTGATATGGATTTATATTGATCTTTATAGATACAACATAATCATCGGTTTTTGTTTTGTGATTTCTAATTTAAGTGTTTTATATGTTGTTCGCCTAGAGGTTTGGGTTCGACCCATGGCCTTTCATGTTTGTAACATTTTTCTCCCTTTTTTGTTTATAGACACGTGGTGTCTTCTTACGTTGCCGGTTATTTCTATTTTCTTTATGTCTTTCTTTCTTTTTCTTCTTATCGCACGTGCACACCCACTCCTTTACATTGTCACAAACTCTATATTCAATGCCAGACCATTGCAACCACAAATTATGTATTTATTCCCTCTCCATGACGTTTTAAATGGTGTTTTTTTAATTGTGTGTAAGCTAAAATCAACGGAGATTTCTCATTGAATTAAGGTTTAATTGGAGCGAATCAGGTCCGATTGGAGTTCGTATTTACAATACTATTCGATGGCCTTATTCGAACATTTGACGAGTTAGTGCTATTCTTTGCATTTGAGAACTTTTGATTATTCCAATTTCATGTTAAAACATGATAATTTGATTACACACCACCTCCTTGATAAATTGTCTGAATGAATAGAAAACTAATGATATGATGGTGATGATGTTAAACTATGTCTATTCGTTTTTATGTGTGTTTCGATATATTGATTTTAACAATGAATTTTACACAATTAATTCTTAAATTTATAAAATGATTTTTACCTTATGACAGACTACACACATAATAGGTAAGTGAACCTATCGGATAGTAGTGTAGTTTTTCGGAAAAGCCAAATATCGATTCATGAACACGAGAGCTTCTTATACTATGTCTTTGTCTTTATCTAGTCGATAAAATCCGAGTTTTAAATATTATGATTAACTAAATTAACTATAAAATTAGTCAAAATGAAGAAGCAAATAAACAAATAAAGATATCACTGAGGTTTCGAATCTGCTTACCACAACAATGACAATATGCATGAACTTAAGGAGATATCATTTTCTACACATAAAACATGGAAGTAAATAGGCTCCTGTCAAGGTTATCCAATAATATGATTTGTTGGAAAACTTGAACGATAAACACACGATAGTCATCTAAAGTTATTTTATGAAAAACCAATGGTATTATTAAACCATTGTGAAAGATGGTTGGACCCTGTCAAAGATACCCAAGCTCACAAATCTTTGAAAAGTTAACACGATGTATAGATGGTAATCATCTTAATTTGTGTAACACAACAATAACTATGTAAATCCCTCAACTTATAAACATTCTAACATGAATACATGATCCATACAGTTGCGCATTATCTACAGTTACACATAAATAAAATTCATAACAACTACAATAGTTTTCACAAAATCATGTTCAAGAATGCGCGCTTGTCCAACATTACTAATTATTGAACACTCGTTCACTTTTCTTTATTGAATCCCATAAACCACACATCAGAATATGCAATTCATGAATAGGTGTTCTAACACACGTGGTTTTCCTAAATAATATAGTTTTAAGACCTATAAAATTTAACATTTCATAAAATCAAACAAGCACACACTATTATTGAAAGACATTCATAGCTTTGAACTTAGATTGACATAATCATCACCAGAGATTGTATAGACCATGTCAAAGTGTGCTAAGCTTCATCTAATCTAAGTGGCTGATAGGGTTTGGCCCATAAGGCTTACATAAACCAAAACCATACTTGAAGAGTAGGATGATAACATCAAGATTTAAGAGTTTATCAAACCAAAATAAGAATAGGTGAGGTGTATGATGTTAGATTGTTCCTTGGAGCAATTGATCTTCAATCTTAGCCTTCTCTCTTCAATAAATGCTTCAAAAATAACTTGGAGGCAGGAGAGTACTAGAGTTTTATGTTCCAAAGTGAGAATGACCCGAATGAGAATAACTAGGTTTAAAAGAGTGCATGGGCCCAAACACGACCATGTCCTAAAATGGCACGATCATGTGAGGTGTTTTTCAGCAAGTTCAGCATCACATGGTCATGTCAAATGTCACACGACTAGCAGAATGTTTGGCTTCACAACAACATTTATTTTCTTGACTTTTCCATCAAAATCCCTAAGTGGCCATCCAAAACTACAAAATTTTAATTGAACATAATTAAGCATCGATCTGAATGAATTTGTAACTAAAACGTCGTGAAATTGGGGGATGATATACCCTAATAACATGTATATTGTTTACATACCAGTTTTCTAAAACGATTATCATGATTTTATTATTGATTGGTGGTGCTTGATTAGTTTGTATTCATTTATATCATGGTCTGATATTTATTATGTTCGTTGTATTTTGTGGGTTTTTAGATTTAATGAGATTAGTATGTTAATAGCTCAAAGTAATTGCATTTGACTGTATTTGTTGCTTGGGGTGACGTAAGAGAGTTGTGAAGATTGATGGCATCTCAGGCCTACTCGAGTATTTTCCAATTCATTTTTCATATTATGATGAATCTAGTTTTCGTTACTTGAAGATTAAAGTACACATACATGACCAAATTTAAGATATGGGAATTTAAGATATGGGAATTTAAGATATGGATTTATAGGAAGGAGCCCGTTGAGAATACTTTACTATGATACAAATTTGTTTAGGCATATAAATGTTGACGATAATCATCAAGGTTGTTTTGAGTTTTTAATACATTGTCTTTTATTAATTTAATTAATTTGGCTTACACCCACTCGGTAAGATTGGCCTTGCATCTAGTTTCTTAGTGTTCTTTTATAAAATTCTCAACTCATTTGACTGTGCTTGAAGCCTTGCTAAACATGCAGTATTTTATTATGCAAATCAATCAGCTATAACATTTAAAAAGTGCATCGTAATTCAATTATCTTTAACATTTTATCAGTTTGGTGTCATTTTGAGTTTATTCTAGCTACAACTCTGTTCTCTTATCATGTGTTATTAGGATGTTGGTCAATTTAATCTTGATCATGTCATCCATCCCGCCCTTTTATAATGATTTAGTTGTATGTTTTATTTTTTGTATTATAGTTATATTAAAGAAGGTTGTGCTCAATTGCAGGCAGTTGTTGAGACCATTTATGAGTTAGAAAAACTTGGTGAGAATTCATATAAAGAAATCACATTGATCATAACAGCTTCTATGGGACAACCTTACTTTGTGGTCAATTGACGTTGTGGTACCCTACCCCCCCCTCCTTACTCTAAATGGTTTCTTGCATCTGAATCTGTTTGGTTTAAAAAGTTGCTTTCACATATTCAAGATGGTTGTGCTCCAATGTAGTACCCTTATAGTATGATATTTTTGTGGTAATTTATTTTTTTGTGAAATAATTGCATTTACTTAGTTGTCGGCTGCGACATTCATTAATTAATGTATACTGTCATGAACATGTTCGCAAACTAAAAAACGTGTATGCCTAAAATGAATATATGAATGTATTATTGTATAATTTCTTTTGAATTTTCACATAGAAAGATTTTTGGCAACAACACACAACCTGTCACCTAGTTAGTATATATGGTATGACATATCAATGTCATTGTCACCTGCCACCATATTTTCCACGGACAATCAACATTGACGCTACCACATGCGACATTCATGTCTTCAACTAAGAAAACAGACCACCTAACTCATCAGTATACACATTTACAAAAATCACATACAAAATTATCAAAGAACACATGAAATTATATAAGATACACACTACGTATGAGGTCACTTATCTTTTTTAAGAAAAAGTAAATGAAAAAAAAGAAAAAAACCAAATAGGCGTGAACTAAGAATTGGAACATTTTAAAAAACTAAAATATGCACCTTTGATCACTATAGAAGCTATTATGTTGAGGAAAACCGATGGCTTGTGTAAGTAATGTAGATTGAAAAGTTTACGTCGAGTTACAACAAACCGTGAAAGTAGATTAAGTTTAAAACAAAACGCTACAAACTAGATCACGTGAGTTATCTTTGGTGTATACTACTTGTAATACTTAGAAAATGTCGGGAAAGTATATTTGTTTAAATACGGATCATACGACACTATAGTATCAACATGATATGTCTATGGTTTGTTAAAAGAATTTAGCATATAAGTAGACTTTTGCAATGATCCTTTAACTTCTTCCATTACATACGGTATGAAAATGACATTCTCCATCTCTAGGTGACATACTACTTCAATGGTATTATCGTGTTCACTTCTATTTTGTTTACTTAAAAGGTTTGTCCTAAACATTACACACCTATATTTTTACTTGATGTATCTCTTTGAATACGAATAAATAAAAGTTCAAAACATTCATACATGAACATATACATGCGTTTGTACGAGCATATAAAAGTTCTACAAGACATACACGAATGCATACAAGTTCTTATACAAGTATCAAGGATGCAAGTATTTTGCTACAAATCAAATCAAATCAATTAAATGTAGAGAGCTACATTAATAATAATAATAATAATAATAATAATAATAATAATAATAATAATAATAATAATAATAATAATAATAATAATAATAATAATAATAATAATAATAATATTAATATTAATAA
>BJCM01063302.1:0-22500 GCA_018326385.1 Flaveria bidentis
TAACCCCCTGGACTTTCATACTTTCAACAATTGACGCTTTTAGTCCCTAGACTTCATCTCTTCCATATTTTAAGCTTCCAAGCTCCATTCTTTCACCTCTAAACTCCTTCAATTATGCAATTAACCTGCACCACCCCAATTTCTCGTAGTTATCACATTCTAATCATATAATCACATAAAAACACATAAAAACCATTAATTATCCACATTAAGACTCGGGTTTTACCCTCTCCATCAAGGGGGCAAAGCCAAACACGTTGTTGGTTATTGAAAACGGTTTTTCGTGATTGAAAACGGTTAGATCATTGGTTTCCAATAACCGTTATTGTGTGGAGATAGGATGAGAGCAAACTTGTAAGAGTTGTGTGAGGTTTTCTCTTGAGTTATGAAGGCAGCAAGGATAGCCATTATGATTAGCGGAAGGATTAGGGTTGTGGTGTTTAAAATAGTAACGACAACAGAGGGACGAATGCCAGGTTTTGGCGGTGTTGTAAGGCGGAACAAAAGTTAAAATGGTGCTCAACGTCAGGCGGCAACAGAGGTGGCCAACGACGACAGTAGAGGGGTGGTTGTAGGTGACGACGACTTATAGGGTTTAGGTTACAGTCTTGGCTCTGATACCAAGTTGAACCGTATAATTGTAAAGATGAATATTGTGTTTAATATTAAGAATACTTGAGAATATATAATAAATAAAGTTACATATAAGTCCCTCTATTATAGATAAAAATAACCCTAGACTAACTTATCGAGTATGTCTAACAGATTCTGATAGTGGTGGCGGTGGTGGTGAGATGTGATGATATCTCGAAACAAGATTTTCAGACAAGAACAAATCTAGTCGGTTGTTTCCGGTAACTGGAATAGGGACAAAATAGTGAAAGAGAAGATCATGAGAAGAACGAGACGACGGGAATGGTGATGGAGCGAAAACGAGGTCAGACATTAAGCCTTAGCTCTGATACCATGTAAACTTGTATGTGTATGTATTATCTGAACTATATTATACAATGTGAGGAAACCTCTATTAAAAATGAGCCATGGGCCAAAGATTACTAACTACACCTAAACTGCTACATATTTATATTTAACAAAACATAACAACAATTTCCTTGTTAAAATAGTGAAACATTAAAAATGATAACTAGTGCGTGTGTACCTTCCATGCTCCCTTGGTTGTATGCAAAGCAAACATCTTTGTCTTTATGAACTCTACTTACAGCTATCACTCTAGAGCCCATTGCATTTCCTAATATATGAAACAATGGATAACTAATTGAAAATCCACATTGAATACGGATTATGTACATATAAGATAAAAATAACTTACAACAACATCAGAGCGTAAACCTTCAATTCAAAATCAGTACAAATTGGTAATTCAGAACTTGAGAAAAGGTATATGTTCTCCCTCCTCCACCCCTTACCCCTCGATATAAAAATAAATAGAAAGCAACAATATCATATGTTCTCCTTAAAGTGCATGCATCCAAGAAATTAAATATGAAGTTTCATATAATAAATGCTTAGACAAAGAATCCTAGATTTCAACCTTTTTTTATAAAATCAGAAGTACTTGGGTCACACCTCGGGTTGTGGTGAATTGAAGGTCGCCCAAATGATAACTATTTATAATGCATCTCCTGTGTCATATATGTTATTCGCACATGCATATTCAGTTAAATTTGGTTGCATAATTATGACTATTGATAATGCATACTCATTATTTAACATCAAAATGGCGGTGAAAGAATTAGGGGGTCAACTCAACTCAACAACTCGGTCGTTTCGACATCTACTAAAATTGGCCCGTTTTGCGCAACTAGCTATAAGGCTTAGAGAGATGAAAGTACAGCTAAAACCTTCAAAAAAGTTTCTTAAAATGCACTGTTTATATTCAAAAGTTAACTTTAAGTGGATCAGATAACAGAGGCGAAAATCCAAGAAAGCAACTGTTGTTGGATGAAGTACGTTTTATATTCAAAACTCTAGATTTCATCATATATAGTCCGTCCTTTTTAGTTGCCA
The DNA here is from genome assembly GCA_018326385.1 of Flaveria bidentis. Lineage (NCBI taxonomy): Eukaryota > Viridiplantae > Streptophyta > Magnoliopsida > Asterales > Asteraceae > Flaveria > Flaveria bidentis. The sequence continues at coordinate 2,029 of BJCM01063302.1, forward strand.
ACATAATAGAGTTAACAATTCAGTTTGAAATACCTACAAGAAAGAGACTTAAGTACGTATGTGTTTGTTTGAAATAACACATAATTAAGTTAACAGGAGGAAGAATTGAAGTGTTACCTGAATGAGAAGAAGGTGTTGCCGTGGTTGGAACGTGAGGAATATGAAGAACTGATTGAAGGGCAGAGGATTGGAGGGGAAACAGAGGAATATCATCGAAGTAAATTCGGGGATCGACCCGTTGCCGGAAGCCTTATACATCCACAACTCCATCTTTCAAATTATCGGAAACGTGAAGACTCACAGATTCACTGTTTTCACCGGTGACTTGAAGGTGAGGGAGGATTCAGAGAGACGTTGAAGGGTTTTAAAAAGGGTTTCATTCATTGCAAATCAGAACGGATTCTTTTCAATATGGAAACCAAAAAACCAAATCGGCTTTCTGATTCGGTACGGATCCCTGTTCCAACGGTAAAATCCCATGCGCTTCTCATTTATTAATTAATTGTTTTTATGAATTAATTTTGATGTTTAAATGAATTTAAGTTATTTTATATAAAAAAATAGATTATTATTCCTAATGCATATATAATTTGTTTAGAAAACTAGATGAGGAATATTATATATTTAACCTTTTCCTCAAGTTAGTTTTTTGAACATCTTTAATATTAATACATAGTTAAAATCACTTGTGTTTTTCTATGCGTCAAATATATTTTAATATAACTATTCATATATTTTCTACCATTTACATGCTATAGATATTTACACAATATACAAAAGAATTATTGCCGTCATGCCGTACGATAACTATTCATATATTTTCTACCATTTACATACTATAGATATTTACACAATATACACAAGAAAAATAATAAAAGATCCATTAATATTTACATGTGATTATAACACTATTTATTTACTTGTAATTCTATACATTAGAAAATAGATGCGTGTAATTACGACAATGAAACAATAGGTGATTTATGTATGACTAGGTTAAAATCATGTGTATTACACGTGTTGAATAATAAAAATACCATATATTTTTTTTTAAATATTGGGTTTTTAAATATTAATTTATAATCAAAAAAAGTTTCATTGTTTTAGAAAAGAATCATAGTTTTAGATAATTTTGATTTTGAAATATCTTCTAATCAACATACTTAGTTTTCATTTAATGAAAAATCTCTTTTAAAAGATTAATTCAAAAAGGACTTGGATATATAATACTGAGAGAGAAAGAGAAAATTCTAAAAATTAATTGTATAATTTTTTACAATGGAATAAATAGTTTGGATGTGAAAATAAATGAGAAAATGGTTGTGAGAATGCCAAAAGAATTATTAAAATAGATATGAAAAGAAATGTTCACACAAGAAATACCTGAACAATGATATAACAACACGTATCATATGATTTTTGTTTGTCATGTAAGTTTCACGTATGAAATGTCATAAAACTTTATCACTTTAAAACAAGCATTGTTCTCTTAATTTAAACATAAATTCCCCTAATATTTCTTTAAATAATTAAATTGTAAGAATTTATTTGTTTTCAGAAAAACCTCTTGAATTACCTTTAAACCTATGACCAAAATTAAAGATCATAAGCCCAAACAATTGTCCTTATTAGTTTTACACCAGAAGGACTTTGGTGAGTTTATCAATAGTTAAAGTTGGTTACCGCTTTCAACTATCGACGTATAATATAGGATTTTAAAACCAATTTTGTCTCGATAAATTAACTTGTTACAAAGGTTGACCAAGTAAAATCTAGATTTTTTAAAACGAATGTAAAAAACTGTTCTACATAAGGGTGTTTAACGGTTTATTTGTTTACGTTATAAAATTTTTTGGCTTATCATATAATCGAATTGAATCAAAGTTACATGTCTATATCGAAAATATTTCAACCAATTAAAGCGATTTCAAAATTTGAATACAATTGAATTTGGTTAGATAATGTTGAATTCAAATAATCAAACCGAATAAATAAGAAAACAAAAGAACCAAAAACTTAATTCACAATTCAGTTCAATTTTCTCATTATGGATATGGTTGGGTTTGACTTTATTAGGTTCTCAGTTTTCTAAACACCCCTAGTTCTGCATGAAACCTTGTTGCATAAAATGTTTTCTTGACACAAGTATAAAGATATTACCATATCCCTTTTTTTAAATGACACGTATGTCATGTTTTTTATAACACTTTAGGACCAATATAAATGAACATTTTTGTACAAGCATTAACCCAGTTCTTGGATCAACATGTGTTGGAGAAGTTGATATTCTGAAAGTTTAAAAGAAAGATATCCTATCAACCTGCCTTCTACAAACTATTAAAATAAGTTGCAGAAGACAACTCACACCCATTCTCTACAGTCTGCACATCATGCTAATACACAATTCATCTCTGAGTTCGGAATTATGGCCCTAGTAACCGAATTAATTTGCTAACCACAATTCCTATAACTAAGAACAAAAAACTTACCATATCTCAACTTTTAGAGCAAGAACAAGACATTAATCTATTTTCAAATTCAGCTCTTGACTATTACATGGAATAGAACAAATATATATGGAATATTAACTTTCCCGTTCTCTACAGTCTGCAAGATCTTTGTGTTTTCTCTTTATATGGAATATTACATAATCATAAGAAATATAACAAATATACACATTCCAAATATACATACGGCTAAGATTGTATAATGAATCATGTCCTCTATCATTCTGTCATAACCTCTACCTCTAAATCCGCAAGCAAATTAGAAAACCAAGTTATGATTAAGGTGATAGATAAGAGGTGTTAAAAGGAGGAAATAGAACCAAAACATCAATAATGAATATTACCAAGTAGCCAAATAATTGTATACGCCCAATCATAAACACAATATTGAATTACTAAAAGGGTAATTCAAAATAATATTTTAAAGTATCAACATGGATAGAATATTGGTTGCCAATAAGAACAATAAAAACTCAAAAAATTATGTACAACCCATCATGACAATAAAGAAATGAAGTGGTAGAAAAACAAGTCAAATTTTATCAGAAAAAAAAATTGGCTTTGTCATTCCTCATGATATAGTAAAAGTTCCCTGAATCACATAATTTATGTTCCTTAATCATAATCATAATAGAGAATAAATAATAACCAAAAAGAAACAAGAATTAAAATTTGTAAAATAACAACGATTCAACCTGCTAGTCATTGCTTGAACAGGAACATCAAATGCTTCATGAGGTCATTGAGTCGGCTAATCATACGCTCGGCTTTCCCATTTTGTTGGGAAGTCTGTGGGCACGAGAATCGAAATTGTAATCCGCTTGTTACTACAAAGTTTCAAAAGTCTTTTTTTATCAATTTATCGACCCGTATCACATTAAAATATTTTATTGTTTTTATTAAATTGGGTGGAGACGAATGTGCGAAATTGGCGGAACTTCGCAAATGAATCGGATTTGAGTTTCAATGAAAAAACCAACGTAAATTGGGTGTAATCATAAATAAGCACAAGATAATATTTGAATATGATTTTAAAATGTACTAAGGAGGATGTTCACAAATCACCATGTACTATCGAATAAGTTTGTACCTGAAATGACTATATTAAAATGTAAAAATTGCATAACATTTAAACCTGGATGTCCCAAGCGATCATGCCAAATATCATAGGACAACGAAGCAAAAAAATCAAGGCCGATGCAGGTTTGGTGAATGGGTAAAGGTGACTAGAACTATTGTGACGACTTAGGAGCCTCCCATCCTTGAAATCTTTAATAGAAAATCCAAATGGATCAAATTCAAAAGAAATATAATTATCACATGTGAATTGTCGACCGGAAATCAAGTTTTTAATAATTTTGGGTGTGTAAAGAACATTTTTCAAATGGAGTGGTTTGGAGGAAAGGGGAGAATAGTGTGTCCTGCTTTAAGAACACTCTAAGAACGGGTACCCGGTTCCCATTCCGAAGGAGAATTGAAGTGCTTGATCCTTGATCCAAGGTAAAATGAGAGGAGGGTCTGGTATCCATATACCACTCATTGTCACCGGGATCTAAAAAAGTCGCCTAAAATGCCTCGGTTAAAGCCGACGGGACAAGAGGATTCACATCAGTCAAATGGGCTGACACATGGCTATCGACGTCCCCCAAATGTTCTTTTTGAAACGACATACATGCGAAGGCTGTGTTGGATCAATGAACCCCGGGGGTTGATAAATGTAGACAGTTTCCTGAATATCGCCCGGTTAAAATGAGTGTTGATGTCTAATTGATTTATAGGCCAAGACCTCAACCACAAGACTAAGTACAGTGTGTATAGTTGCCATTTTTGATTGACAAATAAACGAGCCTTGTAACATTGCAAAGAACCATTATCATGAAATTTGTGTTTGAATAACCACATGAAACATATAATATGGGCATTCTTAGATCAAATAACTAGCTCCCATGTGTTATTAGATATAAAAGCATTATTTTCATTGATCATATTCGAGTGCGAGTTAGGATCAGAAAAGGGCAAGGGTTGGTGACTTGGGTATAAGGGAGAGGTTGGAGGCAGTAGTAGTGTGGAAGTTGAGAGGGGTTATGGGTTTAGTGATACCTGCACGGGAACAAGTTATCATTGGATGTTAGGGTGGTGACGGTGGAGGAAGTTGTGGTGGTAAGGGGGAAAGGGTAGAGGAGGGGGAAGGAGCTAGTGGGGAAGATGTGATAGGAGGGAAGCATGGTTGGAGGTTAGGGTTAAGCCTTCGATCGAGAGGGGGGTGGGTGCCAGTAAAGGTGGAAGTGATGATGAAGCTGATAGTAGGTGTGTGTAACACTCGGTTATTTTCTTTCAAGCCGACAAAAGAAGAAAAAGAAATAAAGTTCAAAGTCGAGGGACCAAATTTCCCAAAACGGAAAAACTATTGAATGAGTATGGGTATAAGAGGGGGAAGGCAGCCCACACCCTCCCCCACACTTGTGAAAATCTGTCAAAGAGAGAAAGGGGGAGAAAAGAGGGTTCAAGCTCGGTTTTCTTGGTTTCGAGTGCAAAAGTTAAGATGTAGCGGGTTGGATTGAATCTCTACTCGACGGGGTTGTTTGTGTGAGTTCTAAGACCCCTCATTTGCATGTTTTTCAACTGATTTGAGGCTAAAGCACAAAGTAAAACCCGTTTTTGAAGTGTGTGTATTGAACCCGTGTGTATGTGTTTGTGTGTGATTCGAGTGGGTTTTGATTTCGGGCTTTTGTGTGCTTGAATGGTGTTATGGTATGTGTTTCTAAGGTTTAAGATGGTTGATTTGAGCTTAGAACTAGATTGGGAGGGCTTGGAGGCCAAAAATTGCAGATTAAATTCAGAGTAAAACTGTATTCTGCATCAGCTAAGTCTATGCGACCGAATGGCATGCGACTGGAGGTTATGCGATCGAAAGGAATGCAACTGAAGTCCATGCGCATGGGTGCCATGCGAATGAGGTCCATACGCATGTGAGACGCACGACTGAGGTCTATACGCATGTGAGTCGCGCGACTAAGGTCCATACGCATGTGAGTCGTGCGACTGAGGTTCATTCGCATGAGAGTCATGCGAATGAGCTCCATACGCCTAGGTGCTCATTCGCATAGTGTTCATTCGGCCATAATGATCATTCGCATAGGTTCATTCGCATAGGGTTCATTCGCCTAATATCCATTCGCCTAAGTGTTCAGTCGCCAGATAGGCCATGCGACTAAAGGGTGTCCATACGCCCAAATAGAGCTCGTGCGCCCGAAAGAGCATAGTTTAACTTTCTGACCTTCAGGAAGAGGTGTAGATGTAAGCTTTGACTTGAGAGGTTCCCGGGGGCTCATGTAAGCTGACTTTTGAGATCATAAACGTTATGATAGACATGAATGATATGTATGATGGTGAATGTTATGCGTGATGGTATGTATGGGGTATGTTATGTATGTATGTTGTGCCTTGTATGGTGATGTTGTATGTTTCTATTCATGCTCCTTGCTTTGCATGTGTAACACTCGGTTATTTTTTTTAGTCAAGAAAAAAGAATAAAGTGAAGAAAGAGAAGGAAAAGAAATAAAACCAAGTATAGAGGTTAAAAGTGACAAAATTGATAAAATCTTTGAAAAGTGGGTGTAAAATGTGGTATGGCCGCCCATATGTCACACACCTCACAAATCTTCGGATTTTAGAGAGAGAAAGTAACAAGTGCAGCAGAGAATTCTCGGTTTTGAAAGAAAAACAAGAAAGAATTCGAATTCAAGTGGGTTTATAGGCGGTTGAATTCAATTTGCAAACGAGTTTGGAAACATTCATACTCAAGAGCTGCAAAGGTGAGTTATAGGACCTCTCTTTTTACATGTTTTAACTAATTTTAGGGCTGGAAATATATAAAGGTAGGTTTTCATAAAACTTGGTTTTAAACCTGTATGTATGAATGTATGTTGTTTGATTTCGACGTGATGTTGGGCTATGTTCATTCTTGTTGATGTTATGGTTGTGTTTCTAAGGCTTATAAGGTAAGATTTTATCTTAGAACATAATAGATGGTATTTGGGAACTGAATCTGATGTGTTTAATGATGTGCACCATATTCACTGACCACAAAAGTTTGAATTACTTCTTTGAGCAAAAGGATCTGAACATGAGGCAGAGACTGTGGTTGGAACTTATAAAGGATTATGATTTTGAGATCCACTACCATCCGAGCCAAGCCAACGTGGTGGCGGATACCCTTAGCCGAAAGGAGAGACCCGAGCCAATTCGAGTGAAAGCTTATCAGTTGGTCATGATCTCCGATGTGATGAAACAAGTTAAAGAGTTTCAAGGCATTGAAAGAAGATCATCTTAACTCTAAGAGAATGAGAGGTCTGGTCGCAGAATTGGGTGAAAACACGCTTGCTGTTAGAACTTGATTCGGGAGGATGTGGATCCCTCGTTTTGGGGATCTACGGGTGAAGATTATGGATGAAGCCCAAAAGACTCGATACTCTAATCACCCCGGTGCCACGAAAATGTATCAAGATATGAAGAAAGATTATTGATGACCGGGTATGAAGCGTGATGTGATGGAGTATGTGAGTAACTGTCTTACTTGTTACAGGTGAAGGCTGAATATCAGAAGCCGTATGGGAAGATCCAACCTTTGGATATACCGGAATAGAAGTGGGAGCACATCACCATGGATTTAATTATAAAACTGCCGCGTACTCCGAAAGGGTATGATGATATATGTGTGATTGTTGACCGTTTGACGAATACTGCTCACTTCCTACCAATCCGCGAGACATATTCATCCGAGAGGTTGGCTGATCTATTTATCAAGGAAATTGTAACTCGTCATGGTGTGCCGGTGTCTATTGTGTCTGATTGCGACACCCGGTTTAATCCAAATTTTAGAAGAAGTTCCACGATGTGATGTGGACGAGGTTACACATCAGTACGGCTTATCCCCAGACTGATGGTCAGTCGGAAAGGACCATTCAGACACTATAGGACATTATTCGGGCATGTGTGATTGATTTTGGGGGAAGTTGGGATGACCACTTACCGTTAGTTGAATTCTCATACAACAACAGTTATCATGCCAGTATTGGTATGCCACCCTATAAGATGCTATACGGTAGATGCAGAACACCCGTCTGTTGTGGTGATATTGGTCAGAATAAGTTAGGGAGCGTCGAGGTAATCGAAGCTACGACTGAGAAGCTCGAAAAGATCAAGGCCTACATGAAGGCAGCTAAAGATAGACAAAAGTCGTATGCTGATAAACAACGCAGACCGATTGAATTTTAGGTGGGTGACCGGATTATGTTGAATGTCTCACCTTGGAAGGGTATTATTCGTTTCCGAAAGCGGGGCAAGTCGAGCCCAAGGTAAATAGGCCATTTCCGAATAATCGCTCGAGTAGGAGAGTTGGCCTATAGACTGGAGTTAACAGATGAGTTAAGTGGAATTCACCCGACATTCCACGTATCTAATCTAAGGAAGTGCTTGGCAGACGAAGATATGATTGTTCCATTGAAAGATATCGAAGTAGACGAACGGCTCAATTATGTGAAGCAACCAATGGTAATCATCGATCGAAAGGAGAAAAGGATGAGAAATAAAGTGGTTCCTGTTGTGCGTGTACAGTGGAAGCACAAGAAAGGATCCGAGTCAACGTGGGAGACTGAAGAAGAAATGAGGCGTCATTACCCACGTTTGTTCGAGGAATAATAGGTTTCGGGGACGAATTAAGTGGGGTGGACTTGTAACACCCGGTTATTTATGTATTTTGAAGCCAACGAATAAAGAAAAATAAATAAACTCGACAACGAAAAAAAGTTGGGTGAGTGGGGGTATGTATAAAAAGGAAGAGGGCAGCCCTTACCCTCTCCCACACTCACATTTTCAGCCAAATGAAAGAGGAGAAGAAATAAAGAAGAGAAAAAGGGGGGGAAAGTTAGTTCGGGTTGATTCGAGTGAGCAAAATCATTGAGAAGCGAGTCAAATCGAAGCTCTTTTCGTTGTGGTCGTTTGTGTGAGTTTTAAGACCCCTCTTTTACACGTTTTTGAAGGATTTTAGGGCTGTAACACATCTGAAAATCGGGTTTTTGAGTGTGTATGTGTTTGACCTGTTTGTGTATGTGTGGGTATGTGTATAATTCGTTTGGGTCTTGCTTTTAAGCTTGTGTGTGTTTGAATGCTGTTGTATGCATTCCTAAGATTTAGGATGATTGATTTGGGCTTAAAATGGGTTTAGATGAGCTTGGAGGTCGAAAATGGCATATTAGGTTCGGGATGAACTGCATTCTGCACTAGCTAGGGCTAGGCGACCGAATGAAAGCCATACGGCCGGATAAGGTACGATTGGGATTCATTCGCACGATTGGGCCAGTCGCACGGGGAGTAATGCGACTAAGGGTCCAGTCGGATAAATGCTCATCCGCATTAGGTCCATTCGTACAATTGGGTGTTCATTCGCATGAGTATTCATCCGCATTGGTTCAATCGCATGATGTTCAGTCGCATGGAGGCCATACGACTGAAGGGTGTCCATATGCCCGAATATGGCTGCTGCACCCGAGGAAAAGTGTAGTTTAACTTTTGACTTTCGGAGAAAAGTAGAGATGTAAGTTTTGACGTAAAGATTCCCATAAGTTAATGTAAGATGACGGTTGAGGCCTTAGAGAGTATGTTGGGCATGATGGTGTATGTTGGGCATGATGGTGATGTTGCATGATTATGCATGTTATGTATGTATGACGTGCCCTTTATGATGATATCGTATGTGTATGTTGATGTTCCTTATGATGTATGTTTATCTTTCCTATGGCTTTACGTGTTGTGTTAATAAATGAAGTAAGAATGATGTATGTCGGGACACGACATTAAAAGGTGTTAGCTCAACGATGTGCGGGCTCGCTACCTTGGGAGGATGCACATCGGGGTATTTATTTGTGATTGACCATATGTATTAAGCTATTGTTGCTTGACTTAGGTACTGTGACCAGAGGTGCTGGGCACCGTCAATGAAGGTTTATTATAGGCTTAGGTCCAGTACCATGAGAATGAAGGGCATAGCATACGACAATGGTATACCTGAACTTTACCTTAGGTACTGTGGCTAGAGGTGTTGTGCACCGTGAATGAAGGTCTATGATAGGCTTAGGCTCAGTATCATGAGAATGAAAGGTAAAGTTCATGGTGTTGGCAAAAGGAAAAGATGTAACGATGAAGGAACGAATGAAAGTAAGAATAAATGAATGAACGGAAGTTAACAAATGACGAAGATAATATAATATTATTTATGTGTACGTATGATGTATGACCGCATGAATGTAAAGAACGGTTTAAACGAAAGTAAAGTATGTTTTATTATAAAATAAAACTCACTCAACAACACTGACTTTTATGTGTTTCCAGTTGACAGGTAATGTTGCCGAGGATGACACAGGGTGGTTACTCAGCTCTTTGGATGGCATCCATTTTTATAATGCTTTTGTGATGTAATGCAACATGTATTTTGTGACTTGATAATGATCTATTGTTTTGCAAAATCTTTTATAATGAAATGAGATGTCTATTTTAATGTTCCGTTGCGATATTTTATGATGAATAAATATAAATATATGTTTTATGTGCAATGATTGACCAGCTGTAAGCGTCTCGAAAACAGAGCCTTACAAGTTGGTGTAGAGTTTATGGGGGGTGTTGCTAGCGAGAGTAAGTGAACTAGAAAGTGGCAAGACAAGTAGGGGTGGGGGCATTGGTAGGGGAAGTGAACAAAGAAGTCATGGTGTGGAAAGGTTAATGAAAGAGAAGTGGAGACGGATCAACACCAAGAAATGAGTATGTGGAGGTGATTCTAAGATGAGATAAAATGAGCTTGTCAGTAGACAATTCGAGACATTGTTATCCGAGATGATCTGAGGGGTACCCGAGAACGAATACAGATCTATTGTTGTTATGGCAACTGGAAACACGGTTTTCAGTAGAGGGAACAACTACAATAGCGATGTCGGGTTCACAAAGAGATTCTCGTGCATGTTGCCGATATTCCAACTATAACATGGAACAAAGCAGTATCCCAAAGAGGAATGGTTTGGTTAATGTATGAAGAGAGAGATTCGTGAACTCATGTTTGAGGGTAGCAACTTGAGACCCTTTATTATTCAAAAAGATGATCTTGATATGCATCCAAGCCTAAAAAATAGTAGGCGCTGGTTCAAGGACTCTCAAATAGAGGTCATCAATCGGTGTACCGTATATCCACTGTAGCACAATCGAGTCATTCTCATGCCAAGAATCATATGTTAAATCATCATGATCAGGAGGCTTCGTGCCATTGATATGATCCAAGACCTTGTACCCACGGGCATGAAGTTGAAAAAGCTTCACCCATATGGAATACAAGACCTTAGTACCATCTAGTACATGTACTTGGTGTTAGATATTCATCATCGTGTAAGTAGATGGAAAGGATCGTGTTTGGGTGATGGTGAGTTTGTGTCTATTTATGCATAGAGTATAAAGAGTGTAAGGGGAGAAGTAAGAAGAAGTATAAACAAAAAGAGACGGTTGTGCGACGAAAATAGTAAAAAGGAGGCTAAGAAAGGCGATGGTAGAGAGCTCTAGAGACTCTAATACCATGTTTGTTTAGGAGAATCGATGCCCTTCTTATTCCACTAAATCGAGAATAAATACAAGAATACAAGAAAAACATGATTAGGGGTAACATAGAATGCTTCAGATGTACCGTAACTTGAAAGATCAAGAGTAACATGATTATTTGCACCTGTGTCAAGACCAAATTATTGACGAAGTGAACCTATGGTCAGCAAAGTTAGCAGATGGTCTACCACGAATGGTGGATTGATCTCAGTTTGGGCAATGAGACGAAAGGTGACCATTGCCACATCGGTTGCATGTACCGTAAATAGTGTTTTAATTGGAGGACCATTTAAACTGACTTTGGTTGCCGCTAAAGATGTGATTGTTTAAGGATGGACCACGACCACGAGTGGACGACAACCATGATGGTTTTATTGGGCAACAAGTTGTTAGAGTTAAAAAAGGGGTATAGGTGGGGTAGTGGATGGTGGGGTAAAGGTTTTGTATTTCTGTTAGAGATAGCTAGTAAAGCCTTGTGGTATGATTGATGGTGGGTTTGTTTTGCCCGACATGTAACTATGATCGGACGACAGGCCATGAAGTACACTAAATGAAACTGGAAATTGTCTGCCTAAAAGCGTGAACTTTAACCCATTGTATTTTCCACATAGTCACAAGCAGAACCATGTTAGTCTTTAAATGGGTCTTTAATGTTGGAAACGACATTGGCGTATTCATGGGCCCTAAAGAGGTAAGCAAAAGGTATTTTATATCACCCTTCGACTCCAACTTCAAGGCATGTTTAAGTGACAACCAAAGATCACGCATAATGTAACCTTGAATGTGTTGCAAGGAGGCCTTACAAACATTAGAGATTAAGATCATTCGAACATGAACATAATTGCTCAATCAAGTTGTATAATTGGGGTTGGGACGGGTACCCATTGAAGCTTCTTGAGCTTAATAAAATACCTAGTTGTAGAGAGTGGACATAGGTCATTTTGACCGAACAACTATAAATTCTTGTGTTTTGTATTGTTTTCGTACACCTAGGGGTTCTGTTGTTGCCGCCAACTGGGGTTTCTGCCACCACCGCCACCTACGATTTTTGTCGCCCCAAGAGCATAGTATGAGAAGCTCTCGACTCACCTTGTGAAACACGGCTTTTGCAAAGGAGTGATTGATTGTACATTGTTCATCAAAGAAAAGGATGGTGACTTACTGCTAGTTCAGATCTATGTTCATGACATAATCTTCAGTTCCAAAAATGAAGCATTATGTAAAGACTTTGAACCAGTAATGAAAGCCAAATTTGAGATGAGTGTCATAGGAGAGATAAAGTTTTTTCTCGAGTAACAGGTGGATCAAACAACAAATGGAATATTTCTACATCAGACCAAGTATGTAGGTGATATCCTAAGTTGGTTTGATATGGAGAATGCTTCAGCAGCTGGGACTCCACTTGCTACAAACCACGACGTCATCCTTTAGGGTTTCTGCTGTCGTCTAGGGGCCGCCACCGCCATATTCGCCTAGGGTTTCGCGCCCTACAAGGGTTTGTGGAAAATGCAAATAAAGGCAATACTGTGTCAAGGGGATTTTGATATGATACTGAAAAAGAAATAGGAGAGTATGGAGAAAGTTGAAGATATAGTTTGGAGTTCCAATGACAAAAAAGCTAGAGCGGATATTATGTTATATTTAACGAGGAGCGTTGCTTTTCAAATAATGAAAGAAACCGAACTGCAAGTGCTATAATGTTGGCTCATCAAATATGTATAAAGTCTATTGTTAATGAATTCTGCAACTAACAAGGTGTTCTTAATGAAGGAATTTCATGACGAGAATGAAAGAGGAAAGCTCAGTCACCTCCCACATCAATGATATAATGTCTATTCTTACCGTATTAGAATCAACGGGAATAAAATTTGAAAAGATCTAATGATTATGGGGCTAACGACATGACATTTGAAAAGATACAAGGCATTATGATAGGAGAAGACATACGTCTGAAAAGTGCAAATGTTGGATCATCTTTCGAGATGTTACATGTTGGTAGAGGAAGGGAAAATAGCCGAGTTAGTGGGAGTAGGGGAAAGAGTTCAACTCGAACTCGGAAACATGTGATGTGTTGGATGTCCAAAGAAAAATCTGAACACTAATGTCCAAAAAACATGTGATGTGTTGGATAGACATGTTAAGAGTCAATGTCCAAAAAACATGTGATGCGTTGGATATGCTGAGAATGTCAATGATGGTGACTTGTTAATTCTTGAGGCTGAAAACAATGAGGACCTTTGAATCATGGATTCTGGTTCTTCATTTCACACCACACACAGCAGTAAAATGATGGTGAATCTGAAAAAAAAGATGATTTTAGGAAGGTATGTCTCACTGATGGCAAAATGCTTTATGTAAAGGGCATGGGTGATATTGATTTGGTGACTCCATTGGAAACTACATGGAATAAAAATGTCAAGGTAATTTCGAGTTTGAAGTAGAAACTAATTTATGTTAGTGATGGTGCTCGACGATAGGTGGCAGCAAAGGTGGATAACGACGACAACCGATAGAGTTTGGGGTTACGATCTTAGCTCTAATACCAAGTTGAACCATATAACAGTAATGCATTGTGTTGAATATTAAGGAATACATGGGAATAAATAATAAATAAATTTACATATCAAGCATGTGATCACAAGTCAAGAAATAGGTTAAGTTGTGTTTAATTAGCCTAATTACGTGAGATTATACTTTGATTATCATGAAATAGGTTAAGTTGTGTGTGTTTTGGTTTATAGGGAATCGAAACTAAAGGATGCATATTTTAGGTGAAAAGAAGCAATACAAAGAAGTACAAAAGGTGAAGTTGTAAATAAAATAAGTTACAAAAATAGCCCAAAAAATCCTAATTGGGCGTAGGGCGTATCATACGCCGGTCAGCGTATGGATGGGTGTATTATTGGACGTATTTGCCGAAAACTACAGAGAGGTGGTTGTGTCCTAACCAACTTCTACTTTTATGGAGTTTCAAGATATTTAAAAATCAAGCACTCCAATTCGAAACTTAACTTTTTTTTGGACGAATTCAAGTGTTTTCAAGGTATCTTTCTGGTGTTTCAAGCTTCCCAATAGCGACAATGCGTGGCTAAGTTCGTGTGATTGTTTTCGGGTGGAGAATTCTTATTAAGTGAGATGGTTAGTGTATTTAGGGTTTTTATGTTCAACACTTTGTGATTTAATGTATTTGAGGATTTGATTAAATTATACAATTTGTTTATAAAAGTAAATAACGTGATATAAATGAATTGATGACTTTGTGAATTATGGAGTCTTAAAAGATTGTTATTTGATCATCACTTCGATCAAAAGCCACTATCTTGAGTTGTGTTATGAAACCATAAAATATATCTAATGAACCATTAAACTTATAAAACTTGAAACCCAAAAATGATTGTTTCTTAATAATCAAACAAGTTTGTTTTAAAGGTTCTTACTTTATACATTTTTGTTTAGTAATTCATTCAAAGTTTCAATTTTTAATTACAAAAATTGAATCTTCTAGTAAATCAAGTTGTATTTGTTAAACATTTTTCACAGATTCTCTGAGCAGACGACTTTACTTACCACAATAGAGATAGCTAAAAACGATAAATTAACTTATTTTTATCAAGTCTCAACAACTAGATCAGCATGTCTATTGTTCCCTCTATCATAGACAATAGAAAACTCTAAACTAACTTATCAAGCATGTTTAACAGATTCCGATGGTGGTGACAGTGAGATGTGATGTCTCAAAATAAGATTTTTATACGGGAACAATTCTAGTGGGTTGGTTTCTGATAACTGAACATCCACAGAACAATGACATAGCGGATGAGGAGAAGACCATGATGATGGGAACAGTAAACGGGGTCATCATTAAGCCTTAGCTCTGATACTATGAAAACTTGAACTATATTGTACTATGTGAGGACACTTTTATTTCTAGAGGAATGACCTAAGAAAATGAGCAATGAGCCAAAGCAATAAAACTACACCTAAACTACTGTAAATTAGAAGTTGAAAACAAATATAAAAGTTGAACTAAATATATTATCCCATCCTCTCCCCCACCCCTCTCCCCTTAGTATATATAGGCTTAAATAGAATCAGTTGTATGTTCTCCTTTAGGTGGATCAGATAACAATAGCCAGAATCCAAGAAAGCAACTGTTGTTGCCTGAAGTACATTTTATATCCAAAAATAAGTTTGAAGCGGTTTTTGCATAGTCCATCTTCTTTGGTTATGAAAATCAGATTATAATTATGTTTCAAATACGTAAAAATTTAGGTATGTATTAACTTGTGGTAGAAAACACATAGATTAAGAACAAAGAAATCAATGGTTACCTGAATCAAAGTGGCAGAGGAACTGACTGTGATCGGAGTCGGTTTCTGGTGGTTCACGGCTGCTGGAATAATAAATGACGGTGGCTAAAGAAGAGGAAGGGGAAACAGAGGAATATGGCACTGGCTGGCTAGCAAAAAACAGATGTGGTTGAAGAATTTTCTTAACTGAACCTTGCAAAGATTCTAGTCTTTTGTACAAAGACTAAACATATCAAGCTAAGATATGTTGAAGAAAATAAAAGAGACCAAGAACAAACCTGATATGTTGACTAAACATATCAAGCTAAGAATCTAGTCTTTCACCTTAGAGAAGTTAAAGCTCTACATTGCTTCAATTGGCCTTTATGTTACTTGATGAGAAGGCGACTCTTTATGTTACTTGATGAGAAGGCGACTGCAACTAGTGAATAGGAAAAAAAGAAAGACTATAGACTATAGAATACTTGTGGGGTGCAATTATTTAAATAATGTCAAAGCGTAGTTTAAATAGTGTTAAAAGGACCGTTAGAAGTTGTCAAATGCCTCAAAGTGGGAGAATTGTTGGGTTGTGGACACCTTTGCCACGAAGTCCAAAAAGTAGACTTCAACACTGGCAAAGGTCTTCACATCATTATGCAAAAGTTATTGACCAACATGCAGCCAGCCCTTAGTTTTTAGATTATAAAACTATAGCCAAAAGAGATATACAGGATAAGTAATTCAATATAATATACCTCCTACATCTCCTGCAATAACTGCAACATTCCTTTAAGTATTCCAGCTTGAAAAAGATCCATTTGCCCTGTAGCATCAATAAACAAGATTAAGGTTTGTATCAATTTAGATAGAAAAATATGTTTCTAAACTTTTAATTAGAAGACGTAGGTGTATTAGATACCAAACTCAAAAAAAAATTGTTCAAAACTAGGTATCAACTTTGATGAACTTAATGGTCTCTCTAACAGCTCAAATGTGATACAGAAAGCTGCAATGAAAAGAACTTAAACACTAAAATTTTGAAAATCATTTTTAGTCAAAAGATCAGTTTATATTAACAATAAAATGCATTCCTATCAAAATTAAACACACTAATTATTGTATTTAGAACGAGCGAGCGAGCAAGAGGGAGGGAGAGATCAATACAAATACTGTAACTTATTGTTTTGCTGCATGTTGCCCTAAGATGATATGGAACAAGATTAATAATAGGGAAAATATATAAAACTGAGAAAGCACAGTAGCTTCTCTGGTTCCTGTAATAATTTAAAGATGGTAAGAAACAAGAAAACTCAAACTATACAAAATATACAATTTCTTGAAACCAATATCATACCATTCACTAATCAAAAAGAAAAAATCTTTATACAAAAAAATAAGAACAAAAAATGATAAACCTTGTTATCTGGAACTGTTCCTGATAAATTGGAAGTCAACTAATCAAAACTGTTTATTTGGCTTGCCTTCAATTAACTTAGATAAAATTACCTGAGTAAATAAATTGCCCCTCCTTTCGATTATTGTTAAAGAAGACTTACCAGAAAGAAGAATATCTGCTGAAAACATCATCATTTCTACTTACATCAACTAAATGATGTAAAATCAAATCTTTGTTTCATTTCACATTTTCACACTATATACTTTGGATAATAAAAATTATGCAATGGGCAAAACAAGTGTAATTTCGGAATTTGCTGGTGAATCATGTAGCCAGATTAACAAATAAAAATGTATTTAGTTTCAAAGTTTTACCAATCATAAAGAAGACTTTAGGCTTTTACCTCTCGGCAAGTACTTTCTCATATTACATCACCTGCAATGATGCGATGGCAACAGAACTAGCCAATGGGTTTCCTCCTGGGTTACTATATATGGATCAAATTAAGTGCAAGCTCGTTAACCATCATGAGATTAAAACAAATAGAAACCACAATTTACTTGCTAAAAGAAAGTGAAAACATTAAAATGATAACTAATGCATGTGTACCTCCCATGCTCCCCTGGTTGTATGCAAAGCAAACATCTTTGTCTATATTAACTGTACGCTATCACTCCGCAGCCCATTGCATCACCTAATATCTGAAACACTGAATAACTAATTGAAAATCCACATTGAATACAGATTAATGTACATTAAAGCTAAACTAACTTACAAAAGTTACATTAAACATCAGAGTGTACACCTTCCTGATCAGTGAAACACTGTAAATTAGAACTTGAAAAGAGATAAAGGAGTTGATTAGGTAAATAGAAATCAATTATATGTTCTCATTTAAGTTGATTAGGTAACAATGGGTAAAATTCAAGAAAGCAACTGCTGTTGCCTGAAGTTTATAATCCAAAACTCCAGATTTCATCATGTTTACCATCGATAATCTTGACTATTTCAAAGAACTTGAAGCAAACCAAAATCTTTAAAAAATAAGCTAGGTTTGATGCGGTTTTTGCGTAGTCCATATTTTTAGTTTTGAAAATCAGATTACAAGTTTCAAATACCATAAAAATAGGCATGTATTATTTGAGAAAAATAAAGCCTCAAGGACACATGACTCAATGTTCCCCAATTTTACGGAAATCATCTTCATTTTTACTTACATCAACTGAATGAAGAAAGGTCAAATCTTTGTTTTATTACACATTTTCACACTATGTAGTTGGACTGATAAATTGAAATATTCAATAGGCGAAACAAGTATAGTTTGCTAAATAATTAGTTGGGGGTCATATAGCCAATATAAAAAATAATATTTATTTAGTTTCAAAGTTTTTCAAATAATAAAGATGCAATGGCAACAGCACTAGCCAACAAGTTTCCTATTTGAGTACTATAGATCAAATAAAGTGCAAGCTTTTAACTAACATGAAATTAAAACAAACAAATATCACTATTTCTTGCTTAAAGAAAGTGAAAATATAAAAAAATGATAACTACAACACGTATACCTACCATGCTCTCCTGGTTGTATGCAAAGCATAACATCTTTGTTTGTATGAACTATACTTACAGCTATCACTAGCTCCCTACTCCCTAGCCCATTGAATTCCCTAATATCTGAAACACTGGATAACTAATTAAAAATTCAAATTGAATACAGATTAATGTACAGTTCATATAAATTAACTTACAAGTTACAACAAATATCAGAGCTAGCGTACACCTTCCCAATCAGTCAAACTGTAAATTAAAACTTGAAAACATCCCGATCAAACAAACTAAAGGCCCCATCCCTCCCCCACCCCTCATCCCTAGGTATAAGCGTTAATGGAAACCAGTTATATCATATATGTTCTTCTTTTTCTGCATGCATCTAAGAAACCAAATTCATATAATAAATGCTTAGACAAAGAAACTTAGAGGTGTTATATGACCGGTAGAAGAAACAATCCCAACCCTTGTCTTATAAATAGGATAGACTTGGGTCACACCATAAGTGTTCAGTGGGTTAAAGGTCGCCCAAAAACTGTTTAATGCATACCAATGTCCCGTATCATGTTATTCACACATGCATATTATTATTCTGCAAAAAGACTATCCACAATCATAACAACAGCACTTGTTTCGACATCTGCTACTAAAATTGACCCGTTTTGCCCAGCTCTATTATTTTTATTAATTTAGAGAGGAAAAAAGCATTAACAGAACCTTCAAAAAGATAATCTTCCTCAGTTTGAAATTTGTCTGTAAAAATTGTACTTAAAGGTATCAGTCCACAGCCCATTGCATCTTCTAATATCTCTGGATAACTAATTGAAAATCCACAATGTAGACAGATTAATGTACAGTTCAGATAAATTAACTTACAACAACATCAAAGCATACACCTTCCTGGTGAAACTGTAAATTAGCAGTTGAAAACAGATACAAGAGTTGAACTAAATACCCCCATCCCATCCTCCACCCCTCACCTTTTGGTATATATAGGATTAAATATTAGAAATCAGTTATATGTTCTCCTTTAAGTGGATCAGATAACACTGGCCAAAATCCAAGAAAGCAACTGTTGTTGCCTGAAGTACGTTTTCTATTTAATAACTCCAGATTTCATCATCGATAAATTACGTTTCAAAAACCTATAAAAAACTAGGTTTGAGGGGATTTTTGCAGTCTCACTCCTTAGATCAATTAAGTTTCAAAAACCTATAAAAAACTTACGTATGTATGTGCTTTATTAAAACGCATAGATTAAGGACAAATTAATCAATTGTTACCTAAATCAAAGTAGCAGAGGAACTGACTCGTTGCTGGTGGTTCACGGTTGCCGGAACAATAAATGACGGTGGCTAGGGCAGAGGAATATGAAGTGGTGTTTGGGTTGCTGGTGGTGGAAACGGTAGCCGGAGTTTTAGGTTGACGTTCCGTAGGGGATCGGCCGGAGAGAAGATTCAGATCATCGGAATGAAGCTGTGA
This sequence comes from Flaveria bidentis, assembly GCA_018326385.1. Lineage (NCBI taxonomy): Eukaryota > Viridiplantae > Streptophyta > Magnoliopsida > Asterales > Asteraceae > Flaveria > Flaveria bidentis. The sequence continues at coordinate 21,888 of BJCM01063302.1, forward strand.
AGACGCACCGTTTCACAGCTGTCACCGGCGACTTGAAGGTTGGCCGGAGTGAATCGAATCGATCCGATTGATATGATATGATATATAAGGTGGATTTACAGAGATAGAGACGTTGGAGGGAGGGTTTTGACGCTTCATTAGGGTACGTTTGGCAGTGAGTAGATGCAATTGATTGCAATCAGAAGCCGTTAACAAATCGGATCTTATAATCATCACGATTTCCATAGGATATGGAAACCAAATCGCCTTTCTGATTCGCTCCCAACGGCCATGTTTACACGAATACGTACGACTTGTTGATCCTGAAAATTAAAATTTTAATTTTTGACATAAAAACGTGTTTAAGAAAATAATAGATCAAATGGGTTGTCCACGAACACGACAGCTTGGCACTTGACACGATCATAACCACTATGGCTAAACAAGCTTGCAGGTTCAACCAGATCCGAATTCGTTTATACTAAACCCAAACCAATAAAATTCATGTTAAGTTCCTTTTCTGTTTTTTAGGTCGTATCAAAATTTGGATAATTTGAGCTTTGAGTGTTTAAGTGTAAATATTTTTATATAGCAATACTTTTTTATGAAACTGTCTATATTATTTTTACAAGAT
>BJCM01063304.1:0-16162 GCA_018326385.1 Flaveria bidentis
TTTGATGGTTGGGTTAACGTAGTAGTTAGTTTAAAATTTTAAAATGATTGTTCGAGTATTTGGGTTTATTAGAATGAATGGAGTAGTTGGTCTAATTGTTTAAATAGTTATTAGGTTTACATTAAAATATATAGTTGTTACGTGAATGGATCGGATGCGGAATGGTCAACTTGTTTTTGTAAAGATTAAACACAACAATAATAACGAATGACTTGAGGATGAGTAGTAATGATTAATAATAAAAAACTTAAAGGGTGCAACATAGATGATGAATTAATAATCAACAGATAAACAAATATTATTCAATAATGATCATAATATAACATTTATCTATCCATCACATGATTAGTACTTTATAGATGAATGATCCATGGAGCATCTAGGGAAGCATTTAAGATTTTTAGAAGACTCTGTAACTAACCATCACTACAAAAGAAGATCATCCTAGTATATAGTGTTAAATGCACGAAACCCTACACACGATAAATACACCAAATAACAATAAATAATAACACAATAAATGTCATATCATTTGGCTTGGTCGATTCTTTGGGTCATCAGTAGTCTTCACAATCTTAAATTTCCGTGGTTCGTGCGGAGATTCATTTCAACTTATCAACATTTACATTTTACTTCATTATTTAATAATCATCCAAACAAAAAAAAAATGTTGGGTTTGAATTTCTCAAAACCCCAACAATATGTTAATAAGTTTATATTTGTAATATATAAAAATCTCAAATTATTTCTTTTGGGTGGCCGTATCCACACACAACATCAAAAACCATCAGGGACAGACTTAAAACTTCACAAGGTTAGTGTTAAAATCTGGTAAGAGTCGGTGTAAAAATTTCTTTAACATCGATCAAAATTAGAACCAGACTGATTGAGTCCACCTCTAGTGTAAAGGCGTGTTACGTTTGTAAAACTACTTAATGTAACATAAAACCAAAAACAATCGATAACATAAGGGACTACTTTGAAATTCACTTAACTCTACAATTTATTTATTCAAAAAAATGGATGCTTAGATTATCATTTGTCATTCAAAATAAAAAAATAATAAGATTATTAAATGCAGAAAAAAGAACAATAAAAAAAGAAAAAAAAGGATCTCATACGCATGCCAGCATATTTAGGCGAAAGCATGAAATCTGAGACTTTTGTTCTCCTCTCATCAACCAAATTTGTTTCAATAAAATGTGATCTATTGATTAGGGTTTTGTCTCCTTACAAACCCTAAATCGTTCACTAATTCGATTAGGGTTTTGTTTATTCACACATACTCTCATCCCAACGTCGATTCGTTGAGTGGTTCATGCAAAACAACACACACTGTTCCCAGATTCTGCAACAATTGGTGGTTGATTTAGGGGATGAATGTTCGAGATGGCTCGAGACGTGTTAGCGGTGCAGCCGGAGCCGGAGAAGTCTCCGGCGGACGGCGGCGTTGGGATGCTGGTGAAGAAGAAGGGAACGGCGAGCGCCAGGAGTTGGATTTTGATCGACACTGACGTCAATGAGACGATTATGGATATTGATAAGTATGCGATCATGCATCGAGTTCAAATTCATGCTCGTGATCTTCGTATTCTCGATCCTCTGTTGTCTTATCCTTCTACGATTTTAGGCCGTGAGAGGGCAATCGTTCTTAATTTGGAAGTGAGTTCATTGTTGCTATCATTGATTTTTGTTAGCTTGTTTTTACCTTAAGTTATAAATTTGTAAAAGAAGCACCGAATGTATGTAAAGTAATGACGATTATTGGTTTGGGGCAAAATAAATCTGTGATTTATGTTTTTCTTTATACAAGTGGAAAAATTGGAGGACAGGCTGTGTCTGCTACTTTCTCCTTTGTTCTTTTTCAGAGTTTTTGCTTAATAAACTAGACATTTGTTATGAAATCAGTTGTTGATTTTGATTTGGAAAGCATTCTTTTGTCTCAATGGACCTTGTTGTCTGCAAATTGTCTATTTAAAGTTGCTTTTTGTCCAAAATTAAACACTAGAAAGCATTGATAGAAATAATTTTGGTCCAGAAACAACTTTCGGCTAATGTTCAAACAATTTTGTTAGATCATATCACAGTTTAGTAGTAGAAATAGATTCATTATTAAAAGTTTTTGAGTAAAATTACCTCATGTTTTTAGCAACTATTCTGAATTATTGAATATAGATAGCAATAATATTTGTTGAGAAGATCTCTTTCTCTTGGTGCTTTCAATCATGTCATGTTGTTTTCTCTTTCTTTTGTTTTGCTTATTAACTCTGATACCTCTATTTCAATGAAATATATGCATCACAATTTTCATCAAATAGTTTAAGGCTACGCCTTTCTAAATTCAATTTATATTTCCATAAGATAGCACATACATTCTGTTTCGTATGTCTCATTATACTGATCACTTCACTATCAAAATTTCATTACCTTACACAGTGTTTAAACTTTCTGTTGGTTTCATTTGTCAGTCTGCCTCCTAATTATCGTTTTTGTTGATTTATGTTTTGATGCAGCATATCAAGGCTATTATTACTGCTGAAGAGGTTAGAGTTTCGTCTTTTTCTACCATTTTCTCTGTAAAACATTTTAGCCACCTTTCTTGTATTTAAATGGTCTACCAGGGGGGATTTGGACGTAATTTTAATTTTCCCACATTAGGTTTCAAATACCAAACCACTACTGCAGTAGAAGTCGCTAATAAACTTTTTCATGACTAATTCATGTATTGAGTTTAGTTATTTCGGTTACATGTATCATGGAACAATGTTTATTGAAATTTGCATGAGAAACTGGATTATATACGAGATATCTCTATTCTTGTAATGCTTGTAGCATTTATTATAAGTTCATTCCTTCATATTTTGTAACAAAGGGAGAGTGTGACAATGTAAAGGATTTAACCAAACTACTAGTCACAGCGTGAACCTATCTTGATTTTATATGTCTTGTCCAGTCGTCCTTTGTAAATTTGACAAATTTAATTAGTCAACTAATTGTTTTGATGTTTTCATTTTCTTGGGCAGGTGTTGCTTCGAGATCCTTCAGATGATAATGTAATTCCAGTTGTCGAGGAACTACGGAGGAGATTGCCTGTTGTAAGTGTCAATCATGCTGAAGTGGGTGGTCAGCATGATGTTGAAACTGGTGAAGAAGACGGTATGTTTGTACGACTTCCTGTCTTTCATTTATTAATTATTGCGTTTATATTTTCTTGGGTTAGGAAATAAATAATATTTTATTAAATTTTGAATAATGCATTCAGAATCTCCATTTGAATTCCGAGCGCTCGAAGTTTTCCTAGAGGCCATCTGCAGTTTTCATGCTGCTCGTACTACAGAACTGGAAACTGATGCTTACCCAGCCTTGGACGAGCTTACATCTAAGGTAGATGCTTTTCTAGGAAATTGGTGCATGATAATATTGCTGTTTTTACATACGCTTATATTTTGTCATATAAAAAAAGGTTTGAACGGTAAATTTGGACTTTGGATATTTCTACAAATCCCTAAAGGAAGTTGTTGCAAAGATTAACATATATGCTCTAAATGCAACGATGAACACAATGTAATTAACATAATTATAAATATAAACTAGCCAACTGGTTCACAACATGAAGAACAGTTGACTACTTCTTTGGAGAACTTATAGCAAGAAACATGCTAAGCTAAAAAAATTGTTATTTTAGTGCATCCATCTAATAGGTATACAATAATAAAAAAATTGTTATTTTTGAACAGATGATTATCTTATTGTTATAGTGACGTTGTCCGTATTTTGTTTTGTGCACATGACCTAATTGGTCATTGTTTTACTGTTTGATGTGTTGTGTGTTTGTCAATCTGCATTGTTAGTTGTAATACAGTGGCTGTTCTTATTGGCAGATCAGTAGCCGTAACTTGGATCGGGTGCGTAAACTGAAAAGTGCAATGACAAGGTTGACTGCTCGTGTTCAAAAGGTATACATGATATGTTTAATTTTCATGTGTTTTGCCCATAATACACGCTGCGAAAAGATCGACTTCAATTGCTCTTAGCTGTGTCTTCTGAATTCCATCTAAAACGGGTATTTGAAATATATTAGTGAGAATATTTGTTGACTATGGGATTCTACTCTTATAAAAAAATGTTTTTCCTCAGTGTCCTTTTTATGGAAACCTTTAAGCTAAATTTCTAATTCATCCCCATAAGCTTTGCATGGCCCATGACTTGAAGTGTTATAGTTGATATGTAGTCCCTATGATTCTAGGTCATCGAGTATGGTTATTTGCAGGTTAGGGATGAACTTGAACGACTTTTGGATGATGATGATGACATGGCAGATCTTTACTTGTCAAGGAAGCTATCTTCAGCTTCACCTGTAAGCGGATCAGGTGCTGCTAGTTGGTTTCTTGGCTCACCCACTATAGGCTCAAAAATATCTAGAGCTAGCAGGGCAAGTGTGATGACAGTTCATGGAGATGAGAATGATGTTGAGGAGCTTGAGATGCTTCTAGAGGTAAATAACTCACGACCTTTCTGTTAACTGTTTTACCATATTCTGTTTTTGTCAATTTGTTTTCATGTCTTCTTTCGAACAGAAAAAAAAAAACTTGACAATAGGTTTTTTTAATGTGTTTCAGGCCTACTTCATGCAAATTGATGGAACATTAAACAAGTTAACAAGTGTGAGTGATTTAAATTCTTTAAACCAAATATATATCTGCTTTCTACCAAATAGTCCATCAGATAAAAATTATGGCATAAAACTCGAACATTTTTTATATTATTTTTATGTATGTGTAGTATTGACTGCTGATTTTGGATTCACAATATTCCTCTGTTCTGGTATTCTTGAGGAATGTTATATAACTGCCAATACTTTTGTCTAAACTATGTGCTCATTCGTTTGGATGAAGAGAGTATCTTAGAATGAAATAATATTAGGGAATGAGACATTATGATAAACTTGTAAGCATAAAATTCTGTTGCAGTTGCGTGAGTATATCGACGATACAGAAGATTACATCAACATTCAGGTATGCAGAAGCTTTCATTGATTTTTTAATAATTTCTTCAGTTATGTACAAATTGTGTTTCTAAAACTGCTATCATTGTTCTTTTACTACAGCTTGACAATCACAGAAATCAGCTAATTCAGGTTCGTTGTATCCTATGTTTTCCTGTTCATTGGCAGTTTTCTTGTATATCTTATCCCATTTGCATTCTTTTGTGGTGTCAGCTGGAGCTCTTTCTAAGTTCTGGAACTGTATGCATGTCGATCTATGCACTAGTGACTGGAATATTTGGCATGAATATACCTTATACATGGAATGAAGATCATGGCTACATGTTCAAATGGGTTAGTGTAGAAAATATACGTAGTTTTTGGTATGGGTAGAGTTGGCTTTTTGTCCGGAATCTTAAATTATTTTATGAATAGTTCATGTTTTAAGTACGACAACAAAAGCTATAAAAAGACCTGGGCTGATGTATTCACTAGTAAGTGGATATTAAATGCCACCTCTGTTAAAAGGATGTTCTTGAACTTTGAAGTGTGTTGAATTTTGACAGGTGGTGATTTTGTCGGGTGCATTATCTGCTGTGATTTTTCTTCTGATCGTTTTCTACGCTCGTTTTAAAGGTCTCGTTGGATCTTGAGAACGTCAAAAGGTTAGTTGTGCACATGGTTTTCCAGGTACGAAACGATAGGAGTAATACTGACTTGACTCTTGAAATACAAACTAGAAGGTTTGTAACCTGGGTTGGTTGGTTGGTATACATCATGATATAAAACATTTTGTTTTGTTTTTTATACCTTAATTTGTAACATATCCTATTCTATAACGAAGATGTTTTGACCGGCAATAATGGTCATGTCCATTGGAGAGGTATGTTTTGGATGCTATATTATCATTTCTGGTAATAATGTATTGAATAATACTTGAGATTGGGAAAACAATGTTTATGTTACTTGCATTTATTCAGAAATTAACACATAAATCCATGTTGGCATTTTGGGTATCTTTATACATTTACTATCGTTTGTTCTTCCAAAACATGATTGTCATAAGATCATAAAACTCAATTCAAAGGCGGTTCAAACATTTTGATATGGCGAAACAAAAATATAGGTTCCGTTTTCTAAATGTTATTGTTATGAACTTTCTTATTATCCAGACTTAAAACTGGTAATAATAAACTCAATAGTTTATAATTGTCAGAGTTAATTTTATTTTTCTTGCCTTTTTAGATTCAAACTATTTAGTAGAATTTTCCTAAACAATTTTCATTTAACAATCTTTTTCCATTTACAAAATAACTAAACCATTTAATCTTTTCTTTAAAATTGTAGAGTTTTTGTATAACTTTGACCCATTTTAACTTTAAAGACTTCTTTTATACGATAAAAGTAGTAAGAGAAATAATAAATATAAGTCTACAAACAATACATTACAGGAAACCTTCTTTTATATGTATAATGAGGTCTTAAACTACGAGTGTTGAAATAAATCTTAGACTATCAGTATTTGAACGAATGATGTTTGAAAGATTTTTTAAAGTTTAATACCAAGTTTTATTAAACTATCTATATTGAAACATTTTAACTTATTTGTATTTAATAGAAACCATCAATAGTTTCAAACATTCTAAATTGAACAAAGCTACTTTTGATTAAAGAAATAATTTGATCTATTATATGTAAAATGTAATTTATTTTCATAGTATCATTATTAACATTTTTATGAAATTTTGTCTTTTCACAAATAATACGTTTTTTTTCACTCAAGTTAGATTTACATTCATCTCTATAACACGTAAAAGTTGAAAGCAAAAAGTGAAATGACACCTAATAGTTAGATAGATGTGTTCATCCAAGAAACACGACCGACAAATATTTGTTCTTTATGGGAGTTTGAAAATATTTGTTCCTAATGAGATTGAAAAGCGAAATAACACTTAGATATTTGTTCTTTATGTATCCATCCAAATATCTTCGGTCATATGTGTTCATCCAAAATTCCAATATATCTAAAAATATATAAAAAATCTGGCCAAGGAGTGTAAATTGATGTGCGAGAACTTTAAATTGAAAGGGCACACTATAATCAGCTCAATTATTACACTTTTCATAAATTTAAGAAGATAGAATCTTGACTAATAAGCTCTAATTAAATCAATTGGTTTGCGAGGAGATGTTATATGATTTTCTAAAGTAAAGATTATGAGTTTGAGTCTCACTTGGTATAATATGTTTTAAGTGAGTTAGGGGTTTTATCAAAGTGAACCTTTGGGTGGTGAGTTTCTTCTAGAATAATAGAAGGACAGGATCATCAGTGTTGTCTGTGTTCATGAGCGTGGATGACCTTTCATAATATTCGCTGGCCGTTAAAAAAGGATTAATCTTTTAAAACTATTGATTGGTTATGTGCAAAGTATGATAACTAAGGGCAAACACTACAAGATTTTGACCCTATCGCGACGACAAATGTCGTCACCATAGGTGGCCTATGTCGTCGCCATAGGTGGCTTATGTCGTCGTCATAACCTATCGCGACGACATGTCGTCGCTATAGGGTTAGTAGCCATAGCTTCGTCGCAATTGGTCAAAAAAAATCGTCGTAGAGTTTGTCGCCATTGCCACCTATCGCGACGATATGTCGTCGCCACAGACATGTCGCTATTATTTTTTTATTTTTTAATTCAAAATAAAAACCAGGGACCCTATGGCGACGACACGTTGTCGCGATAGGTATTTTAATATAATAAATAATAAAAATGGAGAATATATTAAATTAATAAATTATTTTTTAATTTTACCTATGGCGACATGTCGTCGCCATAGAGTTCCTGGTTAAATAATTTATTTTTTAAATATTATTTTTTTCCAAGTTTTTTACCTAAAATTTAACACAAATCAGATACGCAGAAATTAAACCTAAATATTACCAATACTTAAACGAAAATCAAACAATTCTAATTAATTACATACCAAACAAAACAAAAGTACCAAACTAAACATATCTTAAGTTTTTACAACCCAAACAAATTAACTTCCTAATTGTCGTCATCTTCGTCGTTATTGGGATTATGTTTTCTTCTTTCAACTTCAATCATCCTTTCTTGCATTTCTCGCATTTGTTGCTTTATTGCTTCCATTTCTTCATTCCAATGTGATGATGACCTGCTTGATTGTTCATAACGAGAGATATTTTTTACTTTGCGTCCAACACCTCTCGTATGACCACGCCTCCTAATGGCAAGCTCTAAACATTGCATCTCATTAACGGGAGACTCTCCCGCCTCCATTTGCATTTGGGCGTATTGATTTTCAATTTTTGCCAGCAATTTTAAAGAATCAAAATGAAAAGGTATTAAGATTTTTATGAAAGTTCGACAGCATAACTGTAACAAAATGAAAAAAACCATGCTATAAGTAAATATAACATAAAATTCCCAATTTTCAAGATATAAACACAACTTATCAAAACCAAACAATTCTCAAATATGTATAGCATATAGACTATATTGGGTCAATGTATTATTGTTAATATTATTATTTTATAAAAAAGTCCGCAATGTATTATTGTTAATATTATTATTTTATAAAAAAGTCCGCAATGTATTATTGTTAATATTATTATTTTTACTATGGCGATGACATGTCGTCGCCATAGATGTTTCACAAAAGGCGGGGTTATTTCCCTCCAATTTATTTAGAGGGAAAAAAGAAAAAAAGATTTTTTTACCTATGGCGATGAGATGTCGTCGCGATAGATATTTCAGAAAAGGCGGACATTTTTGCCGCCGATTTATTTAGAGGAAAAAAAATAAAAAAATGGTTTTTACCCATGTCGTCGCCATAGCTAAAAGAAAATTCTTGTGTCATATGAAATAAAAATAAATTATGATAAAATTACCTATGGCGAGTAAATGCGGCAACGGCTTTTGTGTCATCGCAATAGGTGGCACCTAAGGCGACGACACGTCGTCGCGATAGGTGGCACCTAAGGCGACGACATGTCGTCGCGATAGAGTTTTGGTAGCCAAAAACCTAATCCACACTATAACGACGACATGTCGTCGCGATAGGGTGACCTATAGCGAGGACATCTTGTCGTCGCCATAAGTCTAGTCGGGATAGGGTCAGATTCTTGTAATGAAATGATTGAATGGTAAGGAAATGGTAAAGTCTTAATGATTCAATTTGTTATAGGTATTAATGTGAATGTAGTGTTGAGTTCTTCTATGTACTTATAGGCCCTTCTATGAATACATAATATGAGGAATGCCTTTGTAGCTTGCCAACGTGCTACAAGTGGATGCTGAACACCGCGACTTTGGTTAACAAAATTATACTTAGTATTATGTAATATTATGTATGCTATGCAATGTAATATATGTTATGTTATAATACGTCACGAATGCATGTAATATTATGCTATATTATTTTATGTTATGTAATGATATGCACGTTTTAATGCAAGTTAAAGTTTATAACTCACTCAATGAAAGTTTTAATGTTTAATGAAATATTAAAACTCATTCAGGGTTGCTAACTTTTAGTATGCGTATCAAATTAAAGTGTAGGTGACCCTTAGCCTTGTGAAGGAATGATTTGCAAGAGAGAGCTTGAAAACTCCTAAAACTAACATTATGATGTTTATGTTTTGTTTATGCACTCTTGAGTCTATTTAAAGATTATGTGACATATTTGGATGCTATAATTGTTATCTTTGAAAGAGCCAGCCGCAGATAAATGAATTTTCGGTTCAAAAACTATGTTGCGAATTTGTAAATCCGAGTTTCAAGACCCTAGGGGTTTGGGGAGTTTCACACCATTGTTGTTTAAGTTGATTGTACTAGGTTGTTAGTCCTTTTGAAATGAGTTTTCTTAATAAAGAAACCACAAATTCATATTTTCTTGAAAACGGTGGCCTCGATTGGGTATGATTATACGCGTTATAGTTTTTTCAAATAAAGAAACTCAAAAACATGTTTTTTAATCAACTTTGGTTTGATTTTTGTTTTAGTTAGCCAATTTTATCCAACAAAAAACCACATATAATTGCATGAATAAAAAGCTCTATCTTATAAGAAGATTTATAAGCCTTTAAAATCTTTTCATATGGTAACATGTCTTCCTTTTGAAAGCCTAGATGTTTAAACATCACAAAACACAGATATAAATGGTTAAATATAAATAAACTAACAACTCTTTAAAAAGGGAATTTAAGTTCACATGGGATGCTCTCTCTTAATAGGAAGTAAAAGCAATGAAGGACCCTGATTACACACACTCTTACAAGAGTGAATCATGACCATTGAAAATTGTTCATAGTCACATGGGTGTTTTCCTCTTGTCCCCTAAATGTAGCAGCACTTCCTCAAAGTTGCTGCTAATGCCACCAACACCATTGCTTGCCTTTGTCCTTAATTCATTCACTTTTCTAACCTCCACTCCACTCCACTCATGCATATATCCATATTTTTATCTTAAACTTTGCTTTTCTGTATAATACTTAATACACCTTTTGGCACTTTATAAAAGATATATAAGTACTCCAACCTGTCTATATATCTAACATTGATCAATCTATTTCCATCATTTAGTCTTTAAGAAATATTAGTTATGGATATGGAGGACGGTTTGAATCTTACACTCGGATTGCCTGGAAGAGACGAATCCGATACAGATGCATGCTTCAACAACAACAACAGTAACAATAATAGTAATAGTAACAAGCGATGTCAGCCTGAGAACAACAATGAGTTCAAAGGCTGCAACACCCTAGCCAGAGACCAGGTTGACATGGAAACCGCACCTGCTACAAAGTAAGTCAGTTCATAACCATAACCATATCCAGTAAATCTCACTCATTACTGTAGTCAATCATCGATCATATTCTAATGCGTCTACTTAATTAACGATGGTTCGACCTTTAGATCACAGGTGGTGGGATGGCCACCGGTGAGGAACCACAGGAGGAATGGTTTTCAGGCGAAAAAAGCTATGGAAAGTGGGATGTATGTGAAAGTAAGCATGGATGGTGCACCTTATCTTAGGAAGATTGACTTGAAGGTTTATGAAGGGTACTCAGAGCTCCTAAAGGCTTTCGAGAACATGTTCAAACTCACAATTGGTGCATATTCTGAGAGAGATGGATATAAAGGGTCTGAGTATGCACCTACTTATCAAGACAAAGATGGTGATTGGATGCTTGTTGGAGATGTTCCATGGGAGTATGTCCTCTTAATTTCTCTATCTATACATGACATACATACATGTTAAAATATATATGCTGATGATGATTGTTGTGGTGTGATATTATGCAGAATGTTTATGTTATCTTGCAAGAGGTTGAGAATCATGAAAGGATCAGAAGCAAGAGGGTTGGGGTGTAATGTATGAAGGTCACCAAAGATGATATGTGATGGAGTGGAAGACAAGATGAATCTTTCAGCTTGAGTTCTCCAAGAACTATTTTCATATTTTGAATGTGTCATCAGTATCAATGAACTTTGACAGGAGAAGTTCAAGAAAAAAACTTCAAAAAATATCAAAGGATCATATATAGTTTTGTTTGTGTAAATTGTGGCAGGAATATCAGTGATGATTTTTGTTGTTCTATATCTTGTTTGTAAGGATTCTTTTTAGTTCTAATTAAAAGTTTCGTCTACATACATAGATTCTAAAGCAGTTTCTTATAAATCAGCTGGTTACTGTATTCTTATCCTGGTGTACTTGTTAATTTGTTTAACTCAATTACTACTTCATCAAGTTTTCACATTTAAGGTCATTAAGATAATCGAATCTCGAAAAACAACAACTTCAAGAGAGAAAATGCCTTGTCATTAAACCTTTTATAGTTCTGTGATGAAATTATGGATGGCGAATTTGAGTCACATAACGGAAAGCTAACTATTATTGAAATAAATCATAGGGAAATTTTAAATGGGATTACATGTTGAACCAGGTTGAAAGTGAACTCAAATAGACAAACAATGATGAGGTATTACAGCAAGGACATGAATGAATTATTAAAGGTGCAAAGAAAAGGTCAAACATCCAGCAAATAAGATATCATCTTCTAGACATGTTATGTCTGATATCATTGCATATCTTCATACAGATCCATGACACAAAAAGCCCTCATTACACTTCATATATTTAGTAATGCTAAATCTGTGACACCTTAGTCAAATCACAGAACATGAGTTCATAAGAAATATGTGGTCTTAAAGACCATCATATAGAAGAATTCTACCCTTCAACGTGTTTGGTTGAGAGAAATTTACTGAGCTAGAGAGTAGAAATCTCTACTCGGGTAACAAATGACGAGTGAGATGTTGCAAAGTCCTTACAGGGTATACCCGTTGCTTGATTTAACTCCTGCTATGATTGAGAGAAACTGGACAGTTATATAAATAATATGAGCAGGATGAAGTAGTTAAAGAGCAAAAAATGCATTGTTTGTGTGTAACTTTTTTCTTAATATATGTTAAAATGCACATGGACATGAACATGGGACCTTAATTTGATGGTCAATGGTATAAGGATGCATTAAGTATTGAACATTGTTTCTACCAAACCATTAATTGATTGATTGGGAAAACTAATCAACTTGTTCCCTTGTGAGAGATTCCAACTGTATACCAGTGGTTCATGTGAATGGAATATTAATAATTAAAATATTCCTAATGCTATGGTAGGCATGAAATACCCTTTAACTAAAGAATGGTCATAAACATTGAGAGCAGTTTACTCCTTTTGTGAACATATTCTAATGTAGAGTCATAATACAAGTTGTAAAGTATAATCCTTTTAGAGCCTTGTGCTATAAATTAACAAAAGAGATGTGATTTGATTTGATTATTTTATTTTAAAAGATGGGGTTTATAATTTCCTATCATCAAGTTGGTCTTCAAAAGGGGGTTTAAGTTTTCAATGTTGAATTTGTTTAATCAAGGTACAGGTTCAGTGAATTTCAAGGGCTAATTACAAAGTAAATACTACATTGGTTTCCACTGTGGGAAACATTTAGACACAAAGTAACTCACAGAATCAAATTTAGGATATGCAAAATCAATTACAATGTTTCACAAAAATCGTTTAGCACGATATTAGTCTTACAAGTTTTGTTTTTTTTTATAACGGCTTCTAATTTACTCCATTATCTAACACCTTATCTCTATTATAAAGACAAATTGTAAAGAAAAAGTTATGAATAGGTTATTTATGTCGGCATGACCTGTAAAATTAACGAAGTTGTTTTAGTACTTTTTGATATTTGATCATTAAACAAATTATTTACTTATTCATACAATCTACTGACATTGGTGAATATTACATACACAAAAATGATGTGAGTATGAATTTTTGCAAGTGAATGTTATTATTAAAGGAAAAACAAATTATTTTCTTGCATGTTTTTCCCATATAGGTTAAAACTACATTAAGCTTAATTGTTGCTAGTTTTGTACATGATGCTTACAGAAATTAAGTTAACAACTAACAAGTTAGGTCTTACCTATTGTATTAGTCATGTAGCTCTTGGTTGTTTTATGAGATTCAAAAAAATAACTCACCTAATTAATTACATGTTAAATATGAGCTATGTCAACTCTTCCTTACAATTATTATTTAGATTGCTACTTATAAGTGATAAGTCCAGTTTTACGTCATCCAACTTTGAAGCGTTTGAACAAAAACTATCATTAGAATCGTGAAACTCCACTTTGACCATCATAAGAAAATCCAAGTTGTTGGTTGATGCTTCAAGGACATATTTTTGACACTTGAGTATCCTTTAAAGGATGCCATTGACTTACATACACCAAAAAAATATTTTTATGTTTTGTATGATTATATCGTACAAAACCACCATGTTATACAACTTGTAAGAATCTAAAATTCGTTGAAAGTGAAGTAAAACCATACTTGTTTGTCTCAAGAATCTTAAAATATCATTATACCAACTCTTGTAAGGTGTTTTGTAGTCGCAAGTTGATGATTTATCATGGAAATTGGGTCATTTTGAACTATCATGAGAGATTTTAGTAAAGTTGTGCTCTTAACCTTCATTATAAGTTATAAGTGATCATTGATCACCATTTATTGTGTTTTGATGAAAGTCCAAATTAATTCCACTAGCTAAATGTGAAAATTAGTGATTTCTAATTAAGATTAATTTGTTAGTAGAAACCAATACAATGAAATCATATGATGACTAATGATGATAAAGCATATCTTATGTGTGCATGATGCATACATTAATCTACACAAACAGAGAGTTCACGTGTACGTGTACGATTAAGATAATACATATCTATCAGAGCATGAAAAATGTTTGACATGCATGCATGAAATTTATGCATGATGTTATGTATGAATTTGTTTAAGATGTTTACCTGGGTAACTGGGTTATATACAAACAAGATGTCAAGATGGGCTGAAGGTTCAACGGCAAAAACTTCTTGTATGGGCCATCAATGTCACATGGGCTTTGACTGAATTCATTATATGGATATTTATGTGGGCCATGACTAATTTTGTGAAATAAAGTTTGGACTTTGGAGGTTTACAAATGTGGTTTTTTTAACCCCTACGGGTAGGAACCGGTTTCTTTCCAAGGCAAGTCAAACTCAAGTATGGTGAGGAACCGGTCCAAGTTTGGAGCTTTCGGTATACCCGATCCCGCCTGATTTGGGTTGAGTCCAAAACCTGGTTCCGAACAGTGGCGGACCCAGAAAGTTATTCTACGGGTGTCGGAATTTTTCGGTGTCGGATGTCTATCATCCGTTTTTGTAATTTGCGGTCCAGTTCGGGTCGAGTAGGCGAAAAATTGAGTCAAACTCACTATACTTGATAATTCTTCATTAGAAATTATCTTTATTTCTTATCTTTTGAAAAACGGTATATTGCATATTCTAGACTAACTTTTCTAAACAAAAACTTTATAATAAATATAATTATCAAATAGATACAACTATATAAAGAATTTCTTTATCTCAATTCATGTCTTTTAACTTTTAGACGGTGTACATAAAAATAGTTATATTTTAGTTTTTTGATAGTATGTGTTAGCAAATATCAAACTATTTAATAAATAAACTTTAATAACTAAAAGAAATAGACTAAATACTAATTTATACCAAAATAATGTTATTATTAAATTAAAATTAACAAAAGATAACAATAAATAAAAATATAAATAATTCAAATGATCTAGGAAAATTTTATAAAACAAAGATATTTAATTTAAAAATAATAACATCAAATATAAATACTCTTTAACAAGAACCAGTTAGATAATACAATATTACTCGAGTGTGAGGGTCAAAAGTGGGCATCCAAAAAAAAGTGCCCTTGCAATGAGTAGAACTCATGACCACCAAGTTAATAGAGCAATAAACTAACTATCTATTTTTTTCAATAAAACGGTTCTATGGATACCAAGTTAACAATTCTTTTTTTTTTTTTTCAATAAAACGGTTCTTATCGAAAAAATCACGGAGGAGATCACAGTGTTAGGATTTCTATGGATAAAAAGTCGGGCCAAAATAGAACATTTGAATTGGAATACATGAAGGAAATCTATTAAAGATATGTAATTCATTGTTTTCCCTTTTGGTGATTATCTCATCTAGCTTCTGGCTAGTAAGATAAATTGTATTTTTTGGGCTTTCAATAAAATTTTGCTGTTAAAAAAACTATCTAATCTACATATACATTTAAAAGCATATGTTGTTTGAATAATATATAACACGTAAAATAACGTAGCCAAGGTCAACACCACCGACCTTGGTAAATAATTGGGTTGGATTTGAAAATTCGAATTAAATTATATAATATTTCTTTTGAATAAAGTTTTACACGGTATACCTACAAGGCTAGTGTAATACTATTGATTTTTTATAGTTTTGAACGGCTACATGCACTTTTCACTTTTCACTTTTCACAAGTACATAATTATTTGACTAGATAATTTCTTTTGGATTTGGTTATATCATCTAACTAATATTTTAAATCAACACCCTAAAATTTCTATACGTGTTGTATAGCTCCATACGCGTCACAAGTACATATGGGGTGTATAGCTCTATGACAGCCCCCCTGAATTTTTTCTCGTAGTCAGTGTCGAAATTCGCTATACACGTCGTATAGCCCTATATGTGTCGTATA
>BJCM01063305.1:0-13491 GCA_018326385.1 Flaveria bidentis
GCTGTTGTCTTCAGCTGTTGACTTCAGCTGTTGACTTCAGCTGATGTCTTCGGCTGATGTTTTCAGCCGTTGTCTTCAGCTGTTGTCTTCGGCTGATGTTTTCAGCCGTTGTCTTCAGCTGATGTAGACATCTTCGGTTGTCATGATGTCTGTGGGACTTAAAGGTTTTTCTGATCTGGCTCATTGGTTCTTTTGGTCCAACACATGATCCTGTCTATATCTAAATAGGAGCCCCAACCTTTCTTCTAGGCCTATATTTGGCAATGCTATGAGTAATATGAGGCTCTAGATCCATCTCACCTTCACTGCTTCCGCTTGACCCAACAACCCTGTCTGAATCATCCTCATACTCCACCTCAATCTCAACTTTCTCTGGAGACTGAGTCTGGATGTTTACACCTACCACATCCTTATACACATACCTTCTTGGAATTCTACATCCTTGCTTACAATTACCAAAGGACCTTCTCCTTCTAACCTTTATATTTTATAACCCTTGACTCCCTCAGGTACCCCAAAAGAACACCCTTTTGAGCCCTTGCATCAAGTTTATCCTGACTAACATGAAAGTAGACCACTAACTCAATCACCCTTAAATAGCTACTGTCAAGTTTTACGTCCACATCTTCATAGGAGTCTTCATCCCTGAAGCTCTAGATGGTGATTTGTTAATCAGATAAGCTGTAGAGGTGACTAATTCTCCCCAAAAACCTTTTGGAAACCCAAAATTAATCCTCATGCATTTAAGTCTTTCCAACAAAGTTCTATTCATTCTCTTACCAACCTATTTTGTTGAGGAGTACCGGGTACATTAGATGTCTAGCTATCCCATAAGTTCTACAAAACTCATTGAACTCACTATTACAATATTCTAACCCATTATTAGTTCTTAACATCTTGACCTTACTCTCACTTTGAGTT
Source organism: Flaveria bidentis (assembly GCA_018326385.1). Lineage (NCBI taxonomy): Eukaryota > Viridiplantae > Streptophyta > Magnoliopsida > Asterales > Asteraceae > Flaveria > Flaveria bidentis. The sequence goes on from BJCM01063305.1 coordinate 922, forward strand.
TCTACTAGAGTCTTCCACTCTACAAACTTCTTAAAAGCTTCATTCTTATGCTTAAGAACATATACCCAAACTCTCTGTGAGTAGTCATCTATGATAGATAAGAAATAACTAGTTCCACCTAGAGTACTAGTCTGGGCAAGTCCTCATAGGTCAGAATGGACATAGTTTAACACACTCGTAGAGATGTGTTTACCAGTCTTGAATTGAACCCTCTTACTTTTACCCAAAACACATGTCTCACAAAATCCTACATCATTCACCTTAAACTCACTAATGATGCCTTGTTTCCATAATTCAATGAGACCCTATTTACTAAGATGACCAAATCTTTTATGCCACACTAAAGAGTTATCATTCTTAGTAAGTGCTACATATGCACTTCCATGTACTGTAGATCCCTCTAATTTATATGTATTGTTACTCCTCTTACTACCAGTCAACAATACCAAGGAACCTTTAACAATTCTAGCCTTACCATCTTTCAACCCAACATAATAGCCTGATTTCTCAAAAGTCTCTGGTGACAACAAACTCCTTTTCAAACTAGGGATATACATGATATCACTAATATCAACCTCAGTGTCATTATGCAGCTTAAATGTGATAGTACCTGAACTAAGAATTTTACAAGGCTGGCCATCATTAAGCTTTACTTCACCAAGATCTTCCATCTTCAACTCTTTAAAAAACTCTTTTACAGGAGTCATGTGAAAAGAGCACCTTGAGTCAAGTTTCCATTCACCCATGTCTTCATCACAATACACATTCAGAACATCTGAGCTACCATAGCTATCCAAAGATCCTTCCGATACATGACTAGTTTGCCCCTTTACTGGGCTTGACTCAGTTCCATTCTTCCTCCTCTCTGAACAATCTTTCTTGAGATATTTTTCCGAATTGCATACATAGCATCTTCGTTTGGTTCTTGATCTTGATCTAGCTTGACTATTTCTTTTTGAGAACCTTTGTTCTGCTCTCCCGCGCACAAACAATCCATCACTTGAATCTTCTTGTACATCACTCCTCTTCTTCAATTCCTTTGAATTAATGACTGCAAGAACCTCTTCTATTGATAATGTCTCATGATCATACATAAATGTATCAATAAAATGTTCATAGGACTTTAGGAACGAAGTCAAGAAGATGATGGTTTGATCTTCATCTTCCAATTTTGTGTCAATGTTTTCAAGATCCATGATAAGTTTATTAAACTCATCTGTGTGATCTTCCAAAGTCTTGTGTATACAAGCGTTTCTTCAGGTATAGACGATTTGTCAGCGACTTCGGCATGTACAAACTTTCAAGCTTTGTCTAAATTCCGGCAGCCGAGTCTTCCTTCGATACCTCTCGAACCACCGTTAGTTTGAGATCTGGGTGCTTGTATAATTTGCAAAAAAAAAAATTTGATAGTGAAATGTTTGTTGCTTTTGGTACAAGCTTATGATGCACATACATGCATGGGCGAAGTTTATTTATAGTAATTGGCGAAGATCCCCCACTATATACATGTTTTTTTTATTATCACTATCTTGCATAAACATCATGATCATCGTTTTTTTAATTCGAATGATAACCCGATAAAAAATTAAATTCTTACTACCTTTCGCAGTTCAACGGAATAATAGGTTCTAGTCTCGTTTTCATAATAATGTACATACGTACTATTGATGTAAAAATTGTGTCAATATTTTTTTAAACATGTTACGACTTATTTTTTGGTCAAACAAGAGAATTTCTTTTAATAAATTAAACATTATCATGTTATAAATAGACAATATTCTAATATTCTAGTATACAAGTTTTCCGTTAATTTCACGAGGAAATTCCTGGAACTAAAATTGGATGAAATAATAAAACAAATATGATTACGAAAAATGTAAATATAGAAAATTATCTTTTTATTAAGATATACAACTAATTAAAAGAAAGTTTTAATTAACCTTCAATTCATAACTCATACTGTTATTTCTTCACAAGAAACATGAACACAGATCACGTTTTTAATCATCACAATAAAACAAAAATCACCAACAAATGCAACGGTTACACCAAAAAACAAGCTGATTAATAAGCTTTTTTTCACACTAAAAACGCGTTTTGTTAAACATCTATTTCTATATCAACATCACCATCATCAAGAATCCAAATATCTTAGTTTCCATGGCGATTGATCTGCAACTTGTTTTTGTACTTGTATTAATCTGCACCATTTGCTTTGGAGAAGAACGAGATATATACATGGTCATGATGGAAGGTGATCCACCCGTTGCGTTTTTACAACATAATTATTCTGCCTCCGCTCAAAAGCTTCATCCTGCAGATACGTATGATTCTTGTATATATGATACTTTGTGGATATAAATCTTAATTTATGTACGTAAGTGTTGTGTTTAATCAGTGAGTTAATTTATAACTTACATAGAGAATATATTTCCACTTGTTTTCTTTAGGACGTATAACCAATTAGAAACTATAATATTTTCGTGTCTAGCTCGACTAGTTGTACTGTTATTTCGATACTACTTGTTTTCGCATTACAAAATGAATTGATATTAGATAAATGTGCGCATTTAATTATAATTTTATTTGAACAAAATATATAATCATTGTATGCTTAAACTTATGTCTTGAAAATTGAACTAATAGCTTGTACTGTTTTTTAGTTCATCCGGTTGGTCCAATCTAAAAATCGGTTCATAATTTATTTTTTTTGAATAGCTGGTTAGTTGTTAGTATCATCAAGTTAGTAAAATTCACTCATGTCAAGGTTTTCATTAGTTTTATTTAGTTAATTATCTCAACACTGGTTGATTTATTTGTGTCTGGTTTATTGTAACAAATCTTTATAACACACCGGCAATTCCTAGTAGTTACAACCATATCAATTTGATAACCGGCTAAAACCTTCAATTTTATTTATTTTTATAATGTGTATTATGATCAAGATCCAAGTTTGTTTTCAATTGATGATTTATAAAAAATATTGTTACTAGTTGATGATTAATAAAACAAAAAAAATCAGTATTTCACCATAGTGGAAAAAATATTTAGGCAAAAAATCATAAAACTTAATAATCATGATTATAAAAGTAAACATAATTAAACAGTGAAAAGTAATAACCAAACATATATAGTAAAGATAATAAGAATATCAACATAATTATAATTATGGGTGTTGAAGAACAACAATAGATGGTTTTTATATTCCAAAAACAACCATATGAACATTTATCAAGTTTTTTTTGTCATTGAAGGTGGATGTTTTTAATGATGAGTGATTTAAAATAGAAAAAATGATGGTTATATGATAATGTTTTTAAGTTTTGTTATTGTGAGGATTTTTTAATGTTCTAAAGATTTGATGTTTTTTGACATATTAGCTTACTAAGACATGTTTCTTTGTTGTTTTTAATGTTTTCTATTGGTGATGCTTTAATAAATAAGAAATAATACCAAAATATGGGTGTTGAAGTAGAAAATATAAAAAAGGACATATATATTAACGAATAAACAAAATAAAAATAATAACAAAACAAATTTTGTGTGTTGAAGAAGCAAATCTAATGGTGAAAATCCATAAATGTGTTATTATACATATAACAAAAAAAAATCCAAGAATAATAATATAACAGTTTTATATATAAGTTTGATGATCATCGTTTATAAAAATTCTAGCTATCTCCGTCCCTGATTATATTGATTTTGGTAGTGAAATATTAAAGATTCGTCATGCAAAGCACTTAGAAGAATCCCATGATCAACTTCTGCAAAGCACTTTAGAAGAAGGTGCTTACAACAAGGTCTATAGCTTCAACCACATTGTCAATGGCTTTTCTGTCCATACTACTCCTACTCAGGCCAATAAGTTGAAAAATGCACCTGGAGTTAAGCTCATCGAGAGAGATAGAGGAGCTAAAATGATGACAAACCATAGCCCCCAGTTGTTAGGGTTACCACAAGGTGTTTGGCATGCACAAAGAGGAGATTACAAGACCAACGCAGGCCAAGGGATCGTGATCGGTTTTGTTGACACGGGTATCAATCCGATTCACCCGAGCTTTGCATATGACCCCAGGGATGGTAACCACACAAGGTTGTTTTCGGGTGTTTGTCAAGAGGGGCCTATGTTTCCTAGGGGTTCGTGTAACGGGAAGATCATTTCGGCTCGGTTCTTTGCAGCCGGGGCAATAGCAAGAGGCCGCCTTAATGCTTCGGTTGACATCTTGTCTCCCTATGATGCAGTTGGACATGGAAGGTAACTTGCATTAATGCCACCTTTCACAAAATCAGTTGATAAAAAGTTGTTTTGTTTTTGTTTCATAAGTAATATATATATATATACATATTTCATAAGATCTGACTACAAGTGTACAATGGTTCTTTTTTCAGTCATGTAGCATCAACTGCTGCTGGAAACCATGGAGTTCCAGTTGTTGTCAATGGTTTCAACTATGGAAGAGCCAGTGGGATGGCGCCACGTGCCCGGTAAAAAGCCAAAATGCTGTACCTTGTGCTACTCTCATTGGACATTTGACTTATATATCATTTTGACTCAGAATTGCTGTTTACAAAGCCATATACCCAAGTGTAGGAACTTCAACAGATGTTCTTGCAGCAATTGATCAAGTAAGAACCAAAGATGGAGTGTAAGACCCACCCTTAATCTCACTCACTTGTGCTAATTAACCAAAAAAATTGTATTGTTGCAGGCAATAAAAGATGGAGTTGATATCTTAACACTGTCCATAGGCCCAGATGAATCATCAAACAAAAAACTCACCATGTTAAGCATGTTTGACATCTTTATGTTGTTTGCGCGCAAGGCCGGTGTTTTAGTGGTTCAAGCAGCCGGGAACCGCGGTCCAGCCCCATACACAACCGCTTCATACAGCCCCTGGGCTGTAGGCGTGGCTGCCTGCAACACCGACCGAACCTACCCTGGTTCCCTTGTCCTCGGAAATGGTCAGAAAATCGATGGCATCGGCCTATCTGCACCAACCTTACTACAACATAAGTTGGTTTTCGCTAAAGATGCTATTATACCAAATGGTGTTTTCCCAAAAACTCCTGCATACATAGAAGAATGTCAGCACCCTGAGGCGCTAAACCCTGTTGTTGTACAACACAGCATTGTTATATGCATGTTTTCAGCAGGGTTCGTCAACTGGTCTTCATCCATACCTGATATCGTCAACACCGCTCGTGCCCTCGGGTTTGCAGGCTTCGTGTTCGTTGCTAATCCCGCTTACGGTGACTTCTTAGCGGACTCTTATCCCTTCTCTATCCCGGGGATAATGATACCAAAAGTTAGTGATGCACAGGTTATTATAGACTACTACGAGAAACATACAAAAAGAAATGATAAAGGGGTTGTAACGGGGTACTGCGGGCGAGCAGCGATAGGAGAAGGAAGGGCTGCTAGTTATAAGGAGAGAGGTCCGATCGTCAGCAGGTTTTCGTCGAGAGGACCCAACTTCATCGATGTGAAAAAGAACCCACTGGATTTGCTGAAGCCGGATTTACTAGCACCTGGTGACAATATTTGGGCAGCTTGGAGCCCAATGAGCGTTACGCGTTCAATACTGTCAGGTAACAGTGTTACTGAATTACTGTTAAAGACCATAGGTGGTTGTTGGTTTAGCCCCAAAATCACCTACAGATGTGTTATTTTACCGGTAGAACTCTCACTTTCAATTAGACACAAAACTTACAAAAAAACCAACTCCTACAAATAAGTGTAGCACTATTCCACTACTTTGATCTAACTAAGTCACTATTTGAGTTACTAAAACTGAAACATAAACTGTCATTTGACATCATAAACAATGACCAGTCAAGATAAACCAACAATATTCTATAGAGTGCGCGCAGGTGTGGTGATTATCGTTTAGCAACCGTTAGAATCGGTCGTTAGTTTGTGAAAAAAGGTAAATTTAAAGAGAGTTGGTGGTCGCAAATTTGTCGCTACCCAAACAATCTTGGTAGCGAAAAGCACTTTGCGACCGAAATTATGGTCACGATACTAGTAATGAAATATTGGTTAATAATGAAATTTTCAGGTTATCACTTTGGATTGGTATCTGGTACAAGTATGGCGGCACCCCATATTGCTGGAATCGCGGCATTGATCAAGCAACGAAATCCTTCTTGGTCCCCATCAATGATATCTTCTGCAATGGCAACCACAGCAACTGCATACGATAACCGTGGGGAACCGATAATGGCCCAAGGACAGGAAATCTACAACTTGCATCCATCTACGCCTTTCGATCATGGGGCTGGTTTCGTTAGTCCAACCCAAGCTATTGATCCAGGGCTCGTTTTTACGTCAGGTGATTTTTTAATTAAATACCTGACCACATATTCATTATAAACTGTAGACTACAACTAACATGATTACAAAACAGGATTCGAGGACTACATGAGTTTCTTGTGCTCGTTACCAAACACCGATCAAGAAATGATCAAGACCGCACTTGGTGAACCATGTACACACTCCTTTCACGCACCGTCGGATCTAAACACCCCTTCACTGACCATTTCAGCACTCAGGGGGTCACGGTTAGTAAAGAGGACTGTCAAGAGTGTCGCCGACAAGGTGGAGACGTACGTGTGCGCGGTGGTGCTGCCTACCGGGGTGTTTGTGGAGGTGAAACCACCTTGGTTCACCATAGTTCCACAAGGCACCCAAGATTTGGAAGTGGTGCTTAATGTTACACAAGTAAAAGATTCATTTAGCCATGGTGAGATTGTGTTAACAGGAAGTTTGAGACACATTGTGAGAATACCCCTCTCTGTATTACCCTTCTCGATGTCATAACTGTATTAACGGGACTTTGAAACAATAGTAAGTGGCGACTTGAAGTATACAAAAACTTATTTTATTGAATATTAAATCACAAAAGAGCACAAATTATTCATTAATATTTTCCTTTCATATATATAAAATAAAGTTCAAATTGCCCGTGACTAAAGAATCAAACAAAATGTTTATGTTATTTTTACTTTATCTATGTAAAGTTCTCTTCATGAGAATAGTCCTTTCACAAGTCACATGCACTTCACATTATTCAGGATTGTTCCTTTTTAAATCTATATTAATTTATTTATCATAAGATTTAATTATACTAAAAGAGAAATACAATAGAACCCACATGGTAAAGCATGAGAAAAACTATTTAATAAAGTAAATTTAGTAAAGTCTAGAAAAATGATGATATTGTAGTTGAATATTATTTAATTTAAGATGCAGTAGCACTAGAAAATGATCCAACCCAAAAACTGAGAAATAAAATGACACCATACAATAACTTAATAAACATTTTTCATACAGTTAATAAACACTAAAAATGATTTATGATGCCACAAATATCTTGGAAGATACATTAAAAATTAACAAAGTAGAATTGAAAATAACAGAGGAAAGTCAAAGTCTTTTCTCTCATACAAATATATAAAATCTCATCAGTATATATATTTACCTTAACTTGAACTTCAAGTGACCAGATTTTGATGGAAAATGAATAAGAATAGATACTCCAGATCTATTCATTTAATTCATCATCACCATCATCATCAAAGTTGAGTCTTTGACCTTGCATTAATATATGCGAAAACTGCAAGGCTTTGTCATTTTAATTTGGATGTATTAGTATGACATCTCATACGCCTCGTGATCTGGGGTTTTATATATAAACCCCGAGTCATCACTGGGTCGCCTCTTGACCACACTAGCCCTTTGCATAAGCCGAACCAATGCTTGCACAACTTCAGACATGGGAGGCCGGAACTCTGGTTCAGGCTGTAAGCATACAACACCAAACATCATGTTCTTTTCTTATTTATTTAAAATTAGAATTGTAACAAGCAACTGAATTTTGACAAGTTTACCTGAACACAAAGGGCAATGATGTCAGCGAAGCGAGACAAAGATTTGGCAGGATACATACCATTCAACGCAGGATCGACCATTTTGGCCAAGGAGTCAATGTCATGGAGTTGAGGGGTGGCCCATCTTACAAGTGATTGTTCAGCTCGCGCTCTTGAACTGCATACGTATCAGCAAAAGAATATGCAAGAAATTAATGTCAAATAAACATTGAAAAAAATAGTATAATTGAGCTTATCGTAAGGTATCATTGATTGAGGGTTTACCTATCCAGTGGCTTCCTACCAGTCAACAGCTCCAACATCACCACTCCAAAGCTATAAACATCACTCTTTACAGTGTATATGCCAGACAACGCGAATTCAGGGGCGCTATAACCAAATGAGCCAACTAGTTGTGTTGCCACCTGTACAAATTTGAACAAACTTATTCAATCACCCATAGTATGAACTCAACTAAAGATGCATAAGCCAGATTTATCAAATTTTACCTCTCGCTCTGTGTTGGGTGTAAGAGCGGCTAAACCACAGTCTGATAAATGAGGATTCAACTCTTCATCAAGTAAAATATTTGCTGACTTTAAGTTTCTATGTACAACAGAAGGTAGGCAAACTTCATGCAAGTACCTGCCACAGGTAAAAGGGGGCTTCAGAGAAAGCCAGAATAATGGAAGGTTATTGAATAAATTTATATATGGTGACATACTCTAGAGCTCGAGCAGTCCCAAGTGCGACCCTAACACGCGCATTCCATGTCAAGGTTTTGCTGCTATCTTCAGCAAAATGCAGCAAATCTTGCAAGCTTCCATTCGCAACGTAATCATAAATCAAAAGACGTTGTCCATGCTCTATGCAGTATCCAGCTAATGGAACTATGTTTGGGTGCCTTAAACGCGACATATTTGAGACAACTTCCACAAAATCATCTTCTTCTTGCAGTGATAATGCTGCATTATCTATCTTCTTAACCGCCATCATCTAGGACAAAACAAGTCTATTAGCACAGAATTCACAAATTCTTTTTGGCAATAAAAGAAAGTGAGTGTACCTTTCCATTGGGGAAGTCTGCTTTATAAACACGCCCCAAGGAACCTTCGCCAATTATATTATCTTGAGAGAAACTGTTTGTTGCTGTTTGAAGAGCTGCAACCGTATATGAACTAGTGGTTATGGGGGATTTCACTCTCTTTATAGATCCACTTTTCACGCTCTCAGATGTTGAGATCTCAGTTGGTAGGGGCTTCAAATCAACTATGCTGGCTGTGGGTTTTACCCTCTGTTCTTGCATTTCTGCATTAACTGCACAATACATGAAAAATACATTATTGGGTGGTTCAGGATTAGAAATATAAAGAAAAACAACATTTCAAAGGGTCTCATTCGACATAGCAAACATATGAAAAATATATTATAACTTACTTGCCAATAATATGATCAAAACATGGTAAAACAAGCACCTATGCCCTTTGTGTTTATACGACCAGGATACATATGCCTTTTTCATTAATACGCATGTGTGCATAAATTTTAGAATTAGATGAGCCAAACCTTTCTCGCCAATGATAGGAGGGTTTACTGTGGAACTTCTAGTGGTGTTTCCCGTCTTTTTCCTTTTTAAAAAGCAGTAAAGAAGCACAAGAACTGTAAAGAGTATCACAAATGCCGAACCCAAACTTATGCCTAAAATAGCTCCAGTGCTCAACTTCTTTCCACTGCTAGTATTTGATGACGGCTCATCAGACCCTGCATGAGTACGTGATGGCGGAGAACGGTTGTGGTTATTGTGAGATCTAGCAGGAGGGGTGGTGTATGGTGGTGGAGGCGGAGCAGGGCCATTATCAAATGAATTCCCACCATATCTGTTACATTTATTGAATCAGAATAAATAGGATGATATAAGCACTCTAAAAAATGTCACATATTAGCTTACATGAAAGCAGGAACAGAAAGAAGCTCCTTTGGTATCCACCCACTGAAACGGTTGTTTGCTACATTTCTGTGGCAAAGACAAAGGCATAAGATAGCCGCCGCATATCAAGATAACAAAATATGAGAATTTGAGCTTACATGTCATTTAAAGGCAGACCAGCTAGGGAATTTAAAGAACCTGTTAATTGATTGTTCTGCACATGACTGCCAATGCAAAAGCATCATTATGATTCTAAACAAATTGAAACGATAGTTAGCAATGACTAGTACTAAGAGACCTACAATGTAGAAATGCTTGACAGTGAACTGATGGAATTTGGTAGATCTCCTGAGAAGTTGTTATACGAGAGATCCCTGCATCAATATGTAGCATGTAAGAGTAGTGGTAAAGTTACGCTTAATACAAGTATGTAAGTTTAGATATATAAGTTATGCTTGTATAACAAAGAAAGGTTTTGAGCTTCAAACTTACAAAGTAGTGAGACTAGTAAGATTATTGAATATATCTCCCATATTCTGAGCAAGCATATTGTGACTAAGATTGCTGGAAGCCAAAAACATATACAGATTACGCGGTTTTTAAACAGCAAGACAAATGAGTGTCACTTTATCAGGGTATGGCTCTTACATGTAATTCAGATTATACATCAAAGAAATGGAGTATGGAATATTTCCACTTAAATTGTTGTTTGCAAGTTTTCTGCAAGGTTAAAAATGCATATTAGCATCAAAAAGATGGAATAACAAAAGAAGAAAATGGAGAGGGTTAAAATAAACGAGAAAGATCCACTAAGATCAAATATTACAGGCTTGTAAGATTTGGCGGTAGCTGATATGGAAATGCGTCATGAATGTTGTTCCCACTTAAGTCTCTACAACAGACCCAAAAAGACATAATCAGTAATTCATAATATGATAATCTTGTGGATTAATTTTGGTGAAGTTAGAGATGCAATTCTCACAATGTTTTCAGTGACGTGAGGCCCGACAGCATGTATCCCAATGTCCCATCAATCCCTAAATCAGGAAGTTGACTGTCGAGGCAAAAACAATGAATCCGATTAACTTTCACAAATGATAAGAACTACAATTACACCTGAAAGCAGAGTATGCTAACAATGGGATGCAACTAAGCAGAAAAGATTACAATGTGTATAATTTGATCACCAAAAGAAACTAGTGAACTCACATAGAAACAACAGCTGAGCCCTTGCAAGTAACCCCTCTCCATGACTCGCCACATGGGTCACCATTACTAGTTTTCCAATTTGTTAGCTGTGCAGCATTGTTTAAAGAAGTGTACAAAACCTGTAGTGCTTGAACTGCAACCAAACAAGAACTACTATCAATGCCCTACACAAACCAGCACAAGTGAACCCCATTTCAACATTTTGAAACATAATGATGAAACAATTGTATACACTATACACACTAATCTTAAATTTGCCAAACAAACATACAACACAAGATTATATTTCTTTCAATCAGAGGTCCAAAACCAAACCCAAAAAGCTGATTTTTTTAACAACACAGAATCCTAAATACCAATATCTGATTTACAAAATGCACCATCCATTCCATAAAAGACAGGGAACCCATTTTCCCTTTCAGGATCAAACAAACTGTAAGCCCAACTTCACAATTGATTCGAGTATTGTAAGATTCTCATAGAAATCACACAGAAAGACAGAACTTGTGAATGCCCAAAACTATATAGAAAGAACTTTAACTTAGAATCAACAGAAACCCTGGTGAAACACAATCTAACACATCCAGCATTCCAACACATAAAATAAACTCAAAAAGCAGCAAAACACACAAGAAAAGATCAAGATTCAGTGTTACCATCGTTTGGATCAGTGGTGCTGTGAACAGAAGACAATGAAACGAAGATCGCTGCAAGAAAGTTGAGTAAGAGAAGGAAATCGCAGCGAATTGGCCCCATTTTGCGATGATTTAAGCAGAGATCAAAGAAGATTTTGACCTAAAAGATGACATGCAGTGACAGAGGGGATGTGATGAAGAAGAAGAAGAAGAAGATGTGGTGGGTTTTTGTTTTTCATTAGAGTAAGAGATTCGAAGCTTGAGAGCAGAGTAATGAAGAGAGAGAATCAAGTAGGAAGAAGAACACACAGGGAAGGTGTCGGCGAACAACTCAAAAGTATTATTATATTTTGCATATTATATGTTTGAGTTATTAATAATTGAATTTTAGAAGAAAAAATAATAATAATAATAATAATAATAATAAATAATAATAATAATAATAATAATAATAATAAGAGTGAAATGTTTATAGATCCAAGTCAATGAAGTCAACTTGTGCTATGACTGTTGATGGAAAATAAAATTATGGATTACAATCTTGTTTTACAAGATACTGTTTATACATTTTATTGAATGATGAAAAATGTACCTTCGTTTTCATTCTATTTTTACCATTTTGTTTAGGTAAAATTCATTACATATTTATTACACTAGATTTTTTTTTTAAAATGTTATTTTGATCGATCCATTCTTAGGGTTGTTTGATTTTGGCTGACCCGGCTGACTGGCTGACTCGGTCAGCCGGTCAGTTGTTTGATGTGCCTGTTTGGTGGGCTGACCGGGTCCGTGGATTCTGACTCAGACCCTCAACTGAAACATGCTGACCCGGAAAGGGGTGCTGCCCCTCCTTGCGCAATCCCCACATGCGCGGCCGACCCCCACCTGCGTGGCCGACCCCCACCTGCGCGACCCCCACCTGCGCGGCCG
>BJCM01063306.1:0-17384 GCA_018326385.1 Flaveria bidentis
TATATAGTATACATATTTGCATATGTTCAATAATATTTGATATTTTTAACAAAGTTTATTAAATTATTGTTACCATAGATATTTCATGGATCTTTGAGATAGTGTTGGAATCATTGTTGATAAGAAAATTGCCATGAAGAGAATAAGTGATGGCAGAACTTATGAAACGAAAACTTGATGAAGTACCAGCAAATTCATTATCCAATAAACTAATCACTCAAAATATTATATAATAATATTTTAATTAAGTAATTATAAATAACATAATTGAGAGATAAGAGAATAAATATGATTATGACATCGCCTTTTTTTGAACGCAATGATTTCATCAATCTCAGTATTGATAAACAACCTAATAACATTGTATGATTTTGAAACATACGGATATTCTGTTTAAAATAACAAATATTATGTAAAAGTACTCAATTTTATAAATCATGATAAATAAAAGTAAAATATTAGAAATGTGAGTTAATGAGCAAACCATTAAAAAAACGTCATCTTCCCAAACTGAACGATGACTACGGGGTTATTTGAAATATAGTCAGACATTTGTTGACCATAATCATCCCATGAGGTCACGTAAATCTTTTCAATCATGTATAGAAAGAAGTAAATACATATATATATATACATATACATAGATTTATATAATGGATGAAAAAGAAAAATAATTGAAATATGGAAGTAACTAACTCTAAATCTTGGAGTTAAACAATCATTTTTTTTGCTTTGTTTGTCCTTTTTCTCGTGGTAAGTTTTCATTTTAAAAAATCTCACAACATAACCAATAACATCTGTATATATTGTATAAAATAATGTGTTAGTATAATCAAATAAGTTTTTATACAAATGCTATGTAATGACCTTAATAGTAAAATGCTAACCAATGTTTAACTCCATAGACAATTTTTCTTCCCAAATAGTCTTATATGTCGTAAAAGAAAATCCATAGATCGTACTATTAAAGCCATTGCATTTTGTAACATTTGTTTTTTTATTGAAACAAAGTTTATTTACATTATCAACATACTTATAAGTTGTTGAATTTAAACCAAGACTGTCATTTTAAATATAATAATCACATTGTTCTTTAAGCAACTTGTCAAATTTGGCAATACATTTTTTTGGGACAATAACTTCAAGTTTACTGACCTGCATAAAGAATACATGATGAAAATATATGATATTGATACTGAGAATTTGGGTATTTATATTTGTATGTTATATTGTAAAATACCTATTCGTCCATTATAGTCATCTCAATTGAATATATCTCCTTCGGGTTTCTAAGATCCTTTCTTTTCCACAACTGAGTTATTCGCACCTTCATTGTATAGTCATCTTTACCCAAATCAGCATCTTTAATAAGTGTGATGTATTTAGGATTCATGACTCAGTTGGAAAAGATTATAATATAAAATGTTAATATTATGATATGTATTGTATGAATGTTAATAAGTGTTAATGAGACTCTTAAACAACAAAGTAACTAAAAATCTAAATTCATATACAATGATTGTTGGTACAATAATATTTCAACATATAAATTAATTAACTTAATATGTACCTGATACAAATTTATTTATAAACAACAGGTTAAACAATAACATGCAAAGTAATATATAATTAAGGGAATGACGAGTTGACACTTGAACATAGCTAACTGTTTTTTCATTTACTTTTGCATTTTATAGTAGACATTTTTTTATTTGTTTTCTGTTACATGGTTTATATTTTGCAGGTTATAATGAATCGTCTAAACTTGTTTTCAAATCAAATTCACCATCATTTGCTAAGATAGATCATTTAGGTTGCAAGTTGCAGTAAGCATCAAACAATCTAATGATTCTCATAAGAAGATTAAAATTGAAGTATATAATAAGCAATAACTTTCAGGTATATATGTGAAAAAAAATTCAATTTGCAGGTAGACAATAACTACATCTTGTAGGTATATGTGTGCTTTTTTCTATAACTGCATATACATAACAATTAATACCTAAAAATATCAACGAATATGTACCACGATTATAAGTATTAAAGAAAACGATATATAAACAAATAGATACAATCATCTTGTACATGGGTATTACATCTACGGTGTTGTCGGTCAGGGACTATTCACCACTACCGTAACATATTAATTAAAATATGAAACCACCTCCACTAATTTACAATCGATTTCATCTTTTTACTATATAACATGATTTATTTCAAATGGTGATGTGGCCACCAATTCGGCATATGTTACCAAATGTTGCATCCATGATACAATAATAATCGTAGAATATTATAGCTCAAACATAATAAAAAATTAATACTTTTAATGCAAAAATGTTAGATGAAAGTGATTGGAAAAAGAACAATGTTGATGAACTTCGTCGAAGGCTATACTCAAAACTTATAAACACAAATCGCCAGTGTAGTTAAGCTTTGACGATTGTGAAATCATTCAAAATCAGGTATGATTTGGTTTCCAAAAAAATATACCCATAATTTCCGTCACATTGGAGATGAGGGGAAGAAGGAATCTCGTAACTTTGATAAAGATTGAAATATAAATTAATCATTTTATGGAAACACACAATCAAGGAATGTGTTTCATAGATAAAATAAAATCATTGATGATTTGTAGAGTTGTTGAAGAAGAATCCGAATAAGGAAGAAGCGTTTCCAAAAAAAAAGCTGTAAATTAGGGTTATATTCCCTAATAATTCCCCCAATCTCTCTTGAAACATAATCTTCCCAAATTGTTATTGACTTTTTTAGTCAAATAAATGAAGACTAAGGTGGAGACCAAATACATAATTATGCGAGAAACAAAAAATATAGTATCCTAATAGAGTGTCACGTGACATTAAAGTTATTGATTTATTAGTAAGTATAGATTATTTATTATTATTATTATTGTTATTATTATTATTTTCTTGTTTGTATATTTTAACAATTTCTTTAATGATTGTGTGTTGTATCAATCTTCTTGAAGATAAAAAAGTCTATTTGTGCTTTATATATAAAGGGTGAGAAGTGTGTGTTTTTTATCAAATCAATTGTGGTCATAAAGCATTGTGATGTTGAGCCCACACAAAAACTTGATGCCCCTGAGACCTTGGCCTAGTGATAGAGGTAATATGCGTCTTTGGTGTAGATTTAGGTTCGATCCCCATCAAAGTTGTTTGTGGTATAGTTTAGGATTAAAGGAGTGCGTATGTTTGTCGTTTAAAATAAAAAATAAAAACATGATGGTCTATACATGTAACGTCCAATCCAAGCATAATATTATGACTTTGATAATAACCGGTATGGTTCTACTTTTTTTAACTTGTGTATTGCTCCTTATGGGGTTAACTATTGCTTCAAGGAGGTATGATTCAACTTTCTTCGACTTGTGCATTGCTCCTTATGAGGTTAATTATTGCTTCAAGGCGTGAGATTTTTATGATCCTTTTTGTATACGAATCAAGCATGATTATCTATGCTCCGTTGGTTTTGGAGGAGTTCATTATTTGTGCTAAAACTAATTAAACAAAAAGCAGAACAAAACCAAAACTAGTTATTACTAAACCGAGTTATAAATTTGTTTATAGTTTTGGTTTCAGTTCAATGAAAATTCTAAATTCAGTTTATCCAAATAAACCATATTGCATACAAACCCAAATAACCTAATAAACTTAAAATCTAAATTCAGTTCATTTCAGTGTGAAAATAATATAACTCTAAGCCGACCGTCCAAAAACGATGTGCACAATTGAATAGACCGCAGTCTTCTTTTTTCTCTCCCACGGTGGGGATATTTTTTCAGGTTTTTTTTTCTCTTAAGCACAACACTCAATGGTGATGCATGACGTCATTACTGAATTCTTTCATTGACCTCTCTTTTTTATAACAAAAATAACCCTCCTCTTGGTGATGTGGGTGAGAAACCCAAATCTGAAAAGCTCAGCAAGCCAATGGCTCAACGGGTCTCACCACCCTCCTCTAGCGCAAACACCGTTTGTTGTGCTACGCTCATCACAAGAAGCCGGGGAACTCTCTTGGGTGGACTTCAAGCACGATGATAGTCAGTCTGAAATTTTCTACTATGTCATCTTTATCATAATAAGATCCCATTTGATTTACAGTTTTAGCACAAAGATAATCACACATCTGCAAGTGTTTTACACCCCTGTATGGTTGGCTCATTGCTTCTAAGGCTTCAATATTTGTTTCAAGGGTATATCTCTCTTCCCCGCTCGGTAGAAGTTTGATGGAAATTTGATTTGTTCGTTAGTGATTAGATTCTATAAATTTGTTTTTTTTTCAAGATTCAAATGAATGACTACTTGTTTATTTTAAAAGAGTATACGACCGACTAGATACAAAAAGAAAAAAAAAGTGCACTCTTTAAGTAGAGCATATGACTAGCGATGTGCATATACAAGTTTAGACCCGCGGAACCCATGGTCGAACCACAACTATCATATTTTGGTTTCCGACTCAATACGATTTCACACTGGTCCGTCCCAGTTTTTAGCACGTGCGCACCACTAAATACAAACCGGTTTTACCAAAATAAATCTAAAGGGTTTTGGTAACGTAACCAACAAAGCAATATAACCTTTGTAGACAAATACAGTAACTAAATAATTATGCTTAGAAAACGAGACTACGATTTAAAACATCCAAGCACAAGAGATATCGAATTTCTTCCAGAAACTTCCTAACCAAAACACAGCTACTTTTGACTGGTTTCGTTCTCGTTTTGACCATCTTTGACTTCTTCACCGGCAGTTGCGGATGGCCCTTGTGATGTGGTGGTCGCCATCACCTCTCCAGGTGGCGGGTGGTCAAACTTGCATGTGGCACCATACTTGCAAGCCCCGGTCTTCATGTAGTATGGACAGTGCACAGCACCCTGTCAAACATAATATATATATATATATATATAGGTTGATTTCTGTATATTTTCTTGATGGGTTCATTTGAATCTACTTTAACTATACTATGTGTCAAAGTGGGTCATTGTTATGACATTTGCTATCATAGAAGTTAGAAGGGCCAAATGGGGCCAGCACCACCAACTGCCACCCACCGTCACCAACACCAATACCACCTGCACAGCCTTCACCTTCATCTCCAGTCCAACACCTCTGCTCCGCCGTCACCACTAGCAAGTGAACCCATTTGACAACTCTCTATTTAAATGACACGTTTCAACCTCAGTCCAAAAACCATTTTGACCCAAACCAAAGTGATGGTGTTTTTAAATAAAACATGTTACCTGACCCGATCTGATCCGCTCATTTTGCAAGGTTTACTTTTATTTTTTATTATTATTGTGCAAACTATGAAAAGAGTGTTTACTATGAAAAAAAAAGTATACCTCTCTCCTTGGAAGACCAGCAAGAGTAAGCTTGACATTTTGTTGTTGACCTTCTTTTGCTGACAGGGCATGTGCTGTCCTGTCAAGGGGATGGTGAAATTTGCACCTCTCTCCAAACAAGCACACCCCAGTTTTCATATAATACTATGACACCAAAGAAGAAAAAGGAAAAAAAGAAGCAAATATAAAAAACATGTATATAAATAATCTTGAATAATGTAATAATTACCCTACCAGAACTAATATCGAATATACTGATTTCATAAATATGGTTCAATATATGACCAGTATACCCTTCTCGTTCTCCTGGCAGTCAAACCCACTTACATGGACTTGAAACCAGTAATTTTATTTATAACAAATTCCTGCAACTAGTGGTAGACAACTCCTAATAGTGACTATCATCTGTTTAGAAAGAAGACAAAGAGAAGGGTGCATTTATAGAAATCATATATGTATGATTGTATGTGTGTGTTTGTGTACACAGACATCTATATATATTTGAATTTTTGAAATAGAGCATGAAATCATATAAATACGCACATCACATTCCATCTGACCAGGTCGTTGAGGGAAGATAGTTGGGGCTAAACCAAGCTGCAACACACAATACAAACCATCAATCAGCTAACAAAAAAAGAGACGAAAGTAAATAATGATGACAACAACAATAATAACAATAAAACACCTTAAGATCTCACTTCACCCAACACATAACAAATATGATAGGAAAGCACAAAACCGATCATATGGTATATCATTAATCATACATTGAAATTATAGGGGCATGGTTCGTGTGTTGCATTTGAATTGTAAGTAGAAGCTAAATAAATTTGTATTAATTTTAGTTTCAGGATATTGTAAATTGACTTTTGATCATCAGGTGCATTACAAACAAATGTTTAAAAAGATAGTATGCAAGAAAGATCTGACGTGATGTGTACAGCAAAATTTAATCTAATATACACTTAAAACAATCTCCACTTTACCATTGTGTGACCAAGTCGTGGGTCCACAGTTGGCATTACAGGAGGAGCTGGGTTAACCAGACCCATGTTCATATGAATGCCAGGAGGAGCTACAATGGCACCAGTTGGATCCATTCCTGCATAGAATATTACAAACCAACCATGAAGCATGCATTATGTGGAAAATTTTTATGATAATTCAGTAAACTGATCACAGCGTAAAAAAACATGAAAATAATATTTCCATAAGACCTACCATATCTCTCTGGATGATTGTAGCGACATGTGGCACCATACTTACAGCTGAATAAAAAAAGGTAAAATGTTTATAGAAATTGTGTTTATCATTATTGTTTCTGTTTTCCTAAGCAAATAACTTAAATAAGCAACTCGATGTACAAACCTGCCAGTTTTCAGATAAAACGGACAATCCACTTCTCCCTGTTTCAGCATTCAACAAATAAAGATGACAAAAGACAAACAAATTATTTGTGATTGAGACAAAAGAAAAAAAACATTAAATCATAAGATATCTGCTAGTGCATTACAGGTCTGATAGGAAGGCCTTTGGAGTTATTCAACAAAGAGGGGGTAAAAGGGGGCACTGAAGTTGTCAAGCTTCCATTTATTCCACTTGTAATTGCTTCCCTCTGTACACCATTACCATTTTCCGCTTCAGCAGTTGGTATTGAGATGCCTTTTGGGTGATGGAATTTGCAGGTTAAACCAAATTTACATTTTCCAGTCTTCATATAAAACTGCTTACATATCGACATTATAAACACGTTACATGCAGGTAGAATTGTAGAAACACAAGGCATATATTAATGAACATGCAGCACTCATACCGCACATTCGGGCTCAGATGGTCTTTCTGGCAATTCAGAACCCACATTGTTTTCTGAGGCAGACTGCAGATGTATAATGTATCAACAAACCAGTTATTAATTAGAACACGAATGCAAATCACATTGATATATCATAAAACAGTTAAGCATACCAGAGAGGCAACTTTGTCTTTTGGGTGGTTGAACTTGCACTTGGGACCAAACTTGCATGTTAGAGTCTTCAGGAAATACTGCATCAGGCACTAACTGACTAAGACATTTGTTCACATTTCACCAAAAAAGCCAATACCATAAAGAGAATAGTAACAAGGCCTATGGAGGAACAATAATATTTACACAAGAATCATAACTGACTACTTTTAGCATATTACATTATATCCATCATTTACTTAGCTATTAAGCTTATCAAAATACCAACAAAATTTACACCATTATTTAGAGCACTATAAAGGATTAACAGGAATTGTTAACAAAAAAAACTTAAGAGGATCTTATTTCCAAATTAATTATAGTAAATACATTTACTGGTGTTCTACAACCTTGAATACTAAATTAATATAGAACATCATATATTATGTTAGTTTACCATTCAGCACCTAACCCACTTACGTGAAATTTGATTGGTCATTCCAGTTTTCTAGCAGAGTTTGCACTACATACAGTAAACAATGGATTATGTGTGTGGGTAGATCTAAATACTCCTAAGTTTCATAAGTTAAGCATACCGGGCAATCTGGGGCTTCAGGTCTCTCTGGAAGATCTTCACTTGAAACACCTACTGGAACCTGCCATTAAAATATATACATTAATGTACAAATAAGAAAAACATAATTATATTACATGGGTAAACTGCTATAAACAGGAGAAAAACAGACTACAAACAGCACAGTGCAAAATACAAGCAAAAGGATAGTCTTCCAATTAACAGTAGCTACATTCACAAGAAGAAACTAGCAATAGCTCTAAGAATTCAACCAAAACGAACTAGGTTAAAATTAAGTGCCAGTCTAACCTCACGCAGAACAGAGAACTAAAAAGCAAGGCTACTCAGAGTTGTTCTTTTTACACATAACTACTATTTCTTAGCTCTGTAATATTTCTTAAATACTTTTTGGTCACCCCTCCCACTGACATGTCCATTGAACATGCACCAAATATACCAGATTGAGTATAGTGGATAGGGTTCGCTAAACTTCAAAATTTTAGTTTACCACTTCTATTCATCTGTTTTCTTATTCCCTGTTTTTGCAAAAGAATTCAATTTGATATTTGAGCAACTGTCATGTCATGATTGTATGGTTAATAGTCAAAAGCAAATGGTTATTTACGTAGTTAAACACTCCCTTACATGCACACTTGCGTTACCACATGCACAACGTCTCTGCCATACGAGCACTTACCGAGTGCATGAGCATGACAAGAAAAGAAGAGAAACACACAGAATTAATGTTGAGGAAGAGCAAAATATAGGAAGATGTTATGTTTCATCCTCTTCATGATTAAAGACATAGAGTGAATATGAAAAGACAGCAAGTTGTAGTAGTGTGAATATGAGAAGTTTGTGGCCAGCTGATAAGAGAGACAATAAGAGGATGAAAATAATGAACTATTAGTAGATATTCAATATGCTAAAACGGAGACAATAACATGCAAAAACGTCCATAACTAACCGTTGAAAAAGCAATGCCCGAGTAAAAATAAAATATATATTGCCATTAGTGTGAGTATACAAAACAGCAACACTAAGATATTTACAACGAAGGTGACATTTGATTCAAAATAACTTTTTCAAAGGAATGGATTGATCAAAGGAGATTCGTTCCAAATAAAGCCCATGTGTTTGGTTGACATAGAATGGTCAGGGGAGTCGCTATTTGATTCCTTTGTGATGTCATGTGTGTTTTAGAATGATTCTATTAAAACGGAATGTAGAACAGTCAATTGTCCAAGTTGCCCTTTATTTACATATATAACTATTACTATCATGAAAATAGCAATAACAACAACAATAGTACATTAGTATTGATATTAAAAACTGCAAGTAAACTAGTATTTACGAGTAGAACCCAATAGAATAAACCTGAAGAGTACATCACTTGAAGAACTTCTAGGTATAAAATCCTTAGTTTCTAAGTAAAATTAGCACTCTAGAATATATCAGCAAAACATCAGTGTTATAAGTGCATAAATGTAATATAGTACAATGTAAACAGGTTTAAGTATCAGAGCAACATTAACTAGTTGACTAAAATAAAAATAAATTGTAATGCAAAATAATGTCTGTAATAATCATAAAGTATAACTACATATATGTGCCAAAATAGAAATAGAACTATGTATAAGAGAAATATACAGTAATTGCTTGAAATAAAAATAAGTTGTAACTGGAAAATAGTATTGGTGATTATAGTGATAAAATACAGCAACATTATATGCTGAAAACAAAAATAAAAAGTCACCTCTTTCCAATCTGAGATTCCACCCTCAGGGACCCACAAAGGATGGTCAAACTTGCAGGTATCTCCAAACTTACAAGTTCTTGTAAGCATATAATGGGCACAGTCCTTTTCTCCAGGCCTCTGTGGGTAAACAGGCAAACTGCTCTGAAATCTAGGGCGCTTCACTAAAGGATTGGTAGAATACCAAGCTTCACTTTGCCCAATTGTATTATGTGTACCAAGAAGAGACTGATGATATAATGCTACGATAGATAGTATATAAAACGGTTATTAAGTAAAAATACATATATTGGTAAATTAAATCTTCATATACATAGAAATTAACATATTATTATTACATATGATTTATATTATAAAAAGAATCAACATGTCATCTCACAGCAAAATATTTTAGAAGCTATATTTATTGACATGCTAAATAAACCGAAGCAGTGGACTTAAATTCAACAGAGTTTAGAGCAGTATTAAGTCAATTATATGGAAAAAACCAGCTTTGCAAAATTCGGTAAAATCGGCGATTAATCGAAAATCGGCCGATCACCTAGTAGATTTTTGCTAATCCACCAATTAATCGCTAGGCGGTCATTGGTAGTCAAAATCGAACCTAGCCGGAC
This sequence comes from Flaveria bidentis, assembly GCA_018326385.1. Classification (NCBI taxonomy): domain Eukaryota; kingdom Viridiplantae; phylum Streptophyta; class Magnoliopsida; order Asterales; family Asteraceae; genus Flaveria; species Flaveria bidentis. Next base: position 10,255 of record BJCM01063306.1, read on the forward strand.
CACACCTAGGCAGTCTTAATCGTCCAAAAATCTGTGATTCCAGCGACTTTCAAAAAATCCGGCGAAAACTTGAAAATTCCAGCCAAATATGTGTATTTATATATAAAACTGAACTTTTTTATTAAAATTACATATTTATTTGTGTGTATTTATATATAAAACTAAAAATTATATATAAAAATTCCAATCCGATTAATCCCAAGTCCCAACCTCGCCGCCCGACTAGCGCTTTTATACTTTGTGATTTGTTGTTATAATATATAGAGCTGATTGTATGAAAATCCATCGCACCATTGTTCCGTTTCTATTTTAGTAGATGAAGTTAAAAGGTGCATATAACAAGCATTCAATTTTCAAAATCATCATTTCAGTTAAAAGTTGAAATGCAAACCTACAGACTCTACTATGTGTAGCCTGCTGAACATTTTGGTTCAAAACAAGTTAATGAAGTGAAATTAACACATGTCATCTACTATTTGTATTTAAAGTTGACCCAGACCAACATTGTTGTATGTTTTAAACTTTTAGTTTTAATCAAAGTGAAAATACATGAAATCTCAAACATGAAAATGCTGAGACTAAAAAATATTGATTTGATCCATTTTTTACCAATACGATATCATACCTCTGTCCTTAATCGCATAAAACTGGTCATGCTTCACAACTAAAAACAGTTGCAATTGTAATAAAAATCTTTTCCAGAAAGTAACTTTACACACATGACAAATATATACTTTATATACACATACATACATTCACAATATGTGTGTGTTCCCTTCTAGACGATTTAAAAAACTTTGTGATAACGGTGTTTGCATATATACATGTATGTAACTATATTTATTTACACACAAAGATAAAGGGTGTATCTCAGTTTGACTTGAGGAGTAAGAGAATCAAAAGAAAGAAACGAAAAGTACAAAAAAAGCTGTGTCTAGAAAAAAAAAGATCAGGATCGAAATACGAGTGCCTTTCTCTCATAAACATTCCTACCAGATGTGGTGTGATTTGAAGAGAAAGGAAAGGGAAATTCTTATAATTTCTTTTAAGGACCAATCTACCTAACCAAACTTGAGAACACAGTGAATTATATTCGATATACGCATATATCTGCATGTGTATGTGTAAAGAGAAATATGCTTAAAATCAATTTTACGTATGTAGACATCATGAATCCAATCTTAGCCAACATAACATAGCGTTTGATTGTGAAAATATGAATACAAGAAACTTTTACAATTTCATAGCGTATTGTATGAATGTCCTTAATCCAATATTCAAAAAGAATAAGGATGCAAGGTGCATTTATAAAAAGTGCATATGTTTGAGTTTACAAGTGTACGATAAATACCCATTAGAAACCAAAGTCTTATCAGCTTACTCGATATGTCCATATTACTGAAAAATATAGGCAGCAGAATGGAAGGAGGGAACCAAGCGGAAAGGGAACAAAAGTATGATAATTTTCAATGCAACTAAACTTAGAAAATATGCTACTAATTTATATTCATCAGAAAAGTTCACTCCAGACCCCCGCAACAGCAAGAGCATTGTTACACCAACTCTAGAACTCAATAATGCAATTGGATATCAAAGAAAAATGCCTAGATGAAGATCCAACTGTATTAATCCCAAACCCATTTCTCATCTGACTTTTTTACATATACAATACCATATATCATATGATTAGATCAATAGATTTGTAACTTTATTATTATGGAATAATTGAAATATCATAATATGTGAAATAATTCACCCACACTTTCATGTCTCCAATAAGAAAGACACCAACAAGCCTCTGGAGAAATTAAAATTGAATGTACTTATAGATCTATAGACCATTATGATATTAGTGATAACATATGCACGTCTAATTAGATATCGATGTGCTCGGTGTCTTAGAAAAATGATAACAAACTGTGTATATGTTAACTATTAAAAGAGTCACAATATTATGTAACAAATTTTGAAAATCTATGTGGAGCTATAAAAGGACATATCTTCATGCTAAAAAGACAAATAGCACATACTACCATGTGAAGATAATATAGTTATGTCAAGTGTAAAAGCTGAAACAATCTTATAAAGGATATAACCATTGTCAAAACTTTGATCAAACTTATGCTTCCAAACACTATGAGTTTGGTCGCCATCCTAGATTCTAAAAACCTCATATTAGTGCTAAACAAGTGAATCCTTGCATGGTTTCTTTCCCCAAAAGTAAGCCACTGTTTGTTAAATCACTCAATTCACGAAGTAGATAATGAAGCAAGTAAATGTTTACACTACCTTGATCTAAATATAAAAGGAATATGCCCTTCCATTTCACCATCACAAACCTAATCTATTTGAGACAAAGGGCTACAATTTATCCAAATTTGAGATTAATCCAATTCAAGTTATAATTGATATAAAAATAGCAATGCACAGACTTTGCAGAGCACCACCGTCCACCTCTCTACTTATTTGGGTAATTATTGGGTGTCAAGAAAATGGGGAGACGAAAGAAACACATCATCCGGTCTAACCGTTTGTAAACATACATATATATTTTAGTTATTACACACCAAAAAACCATATACATTTGTAGCTCCTTGTGTTTTTTCATGAATCATGGTGAATGAATTTTAGAAGTTACATTAAAAACAATTAACGGACAAAAAAATCATGGAATAGAAGAAAGAAGATGCAGATGTAGATATGAAAAAATTACTCTCATCTTACATCTACCTAGTTGACATCCTTCAACTGAAATTTGAAACAACAGTAATAATTAACTACAAGTTACACATAGGTAAAGTGGTAAACACTAAATCCCCTATTCCTGAGTACCATCCGACATAAAATACGACGCATTACCGTACTTCATCATGTATTCATATCAATAAATTTTTCATACCGGAAGCACTGGATAATTGGATATAAACAACTATGAAAATCGAAATACATACCTTCAGAAGACGAACGCTTATAACCAGCATATATAGATTCCATCGCCGCAGCGGTAGCGTCCACGTCAACGCCCGGCGGTCCGGGCCACAATGCCGCTCCTCCGGCGGCTCTAGCGACGGCGTCCTTGTGACCGTACAGCATCGACGGACCTCTGTCGCTGATAGACGTATGGCTGAACAGATTAGATGACGGTGAGATAGCGTCTGAAGCCAGATACCTAGAGGAACTGTGGTGCGAGGGGTCCGCCGGAACGTACTGATCGACGACGGATCTGGAGGTGAAGATGCTTGAGGGGTTGGATCCTCCGATGTGGCCGTATGAGCTTGATCCGTACAGCTGATTCGCCATTGTAGGTGATTGAGTGAACGAATGAACGAAGAAACGAACCCTAGAAAGTTTTGAGTTGTCTGGTGGTAGTGAGATTATCAGTTTATCACTTCACTCCTTTGACGGTGATGTGGAAATTGCAAAGTGGCCCTTATGAAAGCTTGAGTTGACGTTTTGGTCTTAAAAGTTAAACCTTGTTTTAAGGGATGGGATAAGGGTTGACCCCGGTGATAATTTAGATCGTTCGTAGTGGATTATCATCGTCCTTATCTTTATAAATTAACTAAAAATTACTGTCTATTAAATTTATATCTTATATATTTAAACAATATAAATGTCTTATTTTCTATCTTTGTTTTTATCTTAACCATAAATATTTATTTTATTATTTTTCTTCTTTTTATACGTTCATCGTAATTTGATGGATAATGAATGATGGCCCCGTAAATTTGTTGGGTTGCTATTATAATTCTTTGTATTTTTATGACCTTTGTTGCAAAAATCGATTTAGACGGCTGATTAATCGGTGACTAGTTGCTAGTAGGTCGCCCACCTAGAAAAAAATTACCTAATCGGTCAATTAATCATCAGGCAGTTAACGATGGTCAATTTTGGTCATAGGCGGACCTAGGCAGTCCTAATCACCCAAATCGGATATTCCGATGAATTTTGTAGTTAGATTCTGGCGACTTCCGTCCAAGTTCCGGCGAATTTGTAAATTTAAGTCAGATTTTTTTATTGAATATGAAACTAAACATTTTATATAAAAATATGCATGTGTATTTATGTAAATTTGAAAATTTATATATATAAATTCCAAACCAATTAATCTCAACTAATTCCAATTAGTCGATAGTTGGTACCACGCCGCCCAACTAGCGTCTAACAATTTTTACAACACTGTTTATGATAAGGGTTTAGTGATAATGAATCTAAAGGTGATGTATTTTTAATTATTTCTTTAAATTTGATGATAGATAAATAGTTAATGAATCAACTGTGAGCGATCTAACTAGTATAGGACCTCGTGTTTACGATGAAAGTGTAAATCCATTAGAAAACCGAAAAATTATCGTGAATGCATGCGTTGAATGAAACAAATGATAACATAAGTAACTTTATGTAATAGAATAAATATGGGAACAACGCTGATAAACTCAAAACCTTATATATAAAAAAACAAAACATCGGGAGTGTGGCGTAAACCATGAAAAATCTAATATTGAAATGTCACCACTAAACTGTGTGTTGAGACGGTGTTGACAACATACGTAATGTTATACGAGGAAAATAAAATATGTAACTTCATTGATATTCATAACTTTTTGTGAGAAATAAAACTTGTCACAAACTTGAACGTTATGGTGAGGTACAAGATATTTGCATCTTTACGTAAAAAAACGCATACGTTAGAAAAGATTTACATTGAAACGTTGATAAAAATAAAACGTTACAAACCAACAATAACAAAAACAAGTGTGTATTGTTTGTAAAAACTACAAGAATACAAAAAGAGTGAACTATAAAAAATAAAACGTTGAATCAGCTTAAACAATGTTTATGTTTTGTGTTTCGATGACTTTTACATCATGATGCATGTTTTAATAAAATTTACATAGGAACATGGATAAAGCTCTTTCGTCTATGCAGTGTATTTGAAAATTTGTATACCGTTAAATTCTACATGTTATATGAGAAAGGTAAAAAAAGTTGGTTATGAGACAAAAAACACATATAAATAAGTATACAATATAAGTGTACATGTAGATAGACTCGAAGATGTCAAAATATATGTTTACGAGATTTAGAGACCGAGACTTTAACAATTATGCATAGTACCACACTAAGCAAACATTTATGATCCGATCCGTATATTTTAAGGCATACATAATGAATTACTTATATTTTATAAAGCACTAGTTAAATTCCCAAAACAAACCGTTCAAAACAATTCAAAACTCTAAGTTCAGGCTCTAAAATAGTGTTTGGTTACGGCTGCTAGCCAAATTCAACAGCCAAGTCTAAGTAAGCGATAACACTACGGTTTCTCATCACCGCCCGAAAGATGTACACGGTCATAACAAAACACTTTCAGCAATCCATCCTCGTCACCGGACATCGATTTCAAACACATAACGATCTCAGACGAATCATTCATCGTCATCGACCTAAAAGAGACCAACATTGTGTGGCCTCCACCTCGGTGCCGATGCTGAAACGGAGTGCCGATCAAGAGGCTACAAACCACAACCGGACACCAACGAAAGCAGTCCATAGGAACCATATACGACATCCGAGCAGAGGTACAAGTAAACCCGCACCGGCCTCGATACATAACATCCAAACATAACCGGTGGTCTAAAGCCAACATGCACCCCCGTCACTGGCCTCTATTTCAAAACCGAACAGTCTCAACTTAATCATTCATCATCATCGCCCCAAAAAAGGCCAGCCTCGAGTGGCACCTTGGCAACTTGCTGAAACGGAGGGCGGACCAAAAGGCAACTTGCTACACTCCGAGACCACTGAAGGCGGTCAACAAGGACCGGCGGCGGCATCCGACGGTACCAACAGGAGTAGATTTGAAAACCCTAAAAGGGTATCAAATATAAAATAAAATAAGAGGAAAACCACCAGCATCACCGCCATCAACGGATCAGCCAACCTCAAGCGAGTAAGAGAGAAAGACAGACATAGACAATTGCAGGGCAAGCCGTGGACGGCGACGGGAGACACAAACATGCCCAAACCACCGTTGTCACACACTCCCTCTCTCTTCTGTCTGAGGTCGTTAGCCGGCAAGCCAGAGACGGTGGCTGCGACACACCTTCTCTCTCTCTCTCTAAAACATCCGCCAACCACAACCAAGAACGCCTCGGGAATATGAAACACATTTAAAGGATGAGCACTGAACAATACCGAAAATCATCATGAAATACTGATAATAACCCCGAGCAGTGGCGGTCATAAAGAAGCATGACCTGTACATCATGCAACAGTAGTTGTACAACCATTGTTCGTTTCATTTCATTGTTAATAGTATGGTAATAACATAATGAACAATGACATACGTCTCGTTTGACGACTATGCTAGTTGTAATTATATAGAAATATTCAACTAATGCTAAACCCCATGCGTTACAAGGGAGGACATAAAACTGTGCCGATCAACACCAATTCCACACCAACGCCAGCGACCACTAACACCGAAAATCGTATTAAAAAAACAAAGGCAAAAAATACAACCAGACGAAAAGTAGTCGTAAAACGTGAACACACATGCGAAACATAAATGATATAAAACATAAGATTATATAGGATCAATAGTTAGCGACGATAGTTTTAAACAAATAAAAATAAACGTAAAAACAGTGAACCACACATGCAATTTGTGGTGTGTAACTAGCAAAAATTATACCGAAACGTAGAACGAAAAATTTATAAAATATGTAAAGTATAGGAGACTATAGTTGAAAGTAAAAAATGTTGGACCTAAATTACAAAATATTTTATATGTATTATGTTAAAATTTTAAAAAAGGTCAAATATTATAAACAAAAACAAAAAAAGACAAAAGATGAGTACAAATCACTAAGCATGTTATACAATCAATAGTACTGACAATTCTTTACACGAACCTGTTAACACGACACGAAGTTAACAAGTTTCATGTTTGAGTTTAACAAGTTTCGTGTCATTAACAGGTCGACACGTTAAAGACGTGATAAAAATTTTGTCTTAACAAATCAAACACCTGTTAATCTGTTAACACACATGTTAAGACATGTTTATATTTTTAGCTTATTATAATATATATATATATATATATATATATATATATATATATATAT